>JAJJMA010204763.1:0-21143 GCA_023529015.1 Papaver nudicaule | reverse complement strand
TCGAAATGTTCTGATTGGTTGAAAATTCTGTGGTGGGGCCTCGAGCTTTGTACAACTTTCGTTGTGAGGCCGGCATTAAGTATTGCTATTATGGTTTTAATTAATATGAAATTACATGGCTATTGAATTGTTCCAAGGACTACTGATTGAGCTATACACTAGCTAGCATCACAGATTGAGGCTCTTTATGTTTCTATAATTTGATACCTAATACTAGTAGACATGATCTAAATCAACAGTGTCACTTAACTTCTCCCACAATTTTAAAAACAAGCACAGGTACCGTTCAACCAATACCACTGCCTACTTAACCTTGTGGTAGATGTCATTGTAGTGAACGCGATTTTGATCTCGCACTGCTAGATCAAAATTGATCTAGCAGCGCGTGGGCCGTTGGATGAGTCAATCCAACGGCCCTGATGCATTCCCGTGCGAAATGAAAAACCCGTGCACAATGAAATTCCCGTACGGGATGAATCGAAGCATCATGGCCGTTGGATTGGCCATCCAACGGCCCGCACGCACGCTGATTGATCTAGCAGTGTGAGATCAAACTTTTTTCCCATTGTAGTACAGTGGTAAAGTCATTGAGTGATGACACTGACGACCTGAGTTAAGAACTCATCTCCACGGGAATGAAGAAAATTTTATTTATTTATTTGCCTAGTTATTTAGACTTGTATGTAATAGAACTTCGATCCAACTTTAATACGAGTACAACTTTTCATAGTCAAATAAAACTGGACAAATTTCTAGAGTCATCCGCACATGACAGCTCGTTAGCCCATGGATATGGCAACCACAATAGATAGGCCGGTGAGTAACCACAAGCCCCATATTTCCAATTACTGCCAGCGAGGGTCGACTCCTGGCAGTCCAGTTTTCTATTATATTGCTGCAGAGAAGGATAAGTTGTTGCTGCTTTAATGGCAGATTTCCCTTGATGTCATAAATATTGTATTAGAAGAGGAACAATTGTTGCTGAAACCTCTAACTGTGATCATCAGCCAAACTGGGGGCGAGTCTGCGGTCGAGATTGAAACATCCGACCCATCTTGGACAGTAGTTACAGATGGCTCTTCCAACTTCAGTGGAGCATGTATGGGATGTGTTATCCATACGTCAGAGGGTTCGATGATCGAGAAGGCAACCAGATTGGGATTTTCAGTGACAAACAATGTAGCTGAGTACGAGGCTGAAATTGCAGGATTAAAACCTGTCAAGCAACTGGGGGCGAAAACTGTGAAACTGATCACTGACTCAATGCTGGTAGTCAATCAGTTCTTAGGCTCATATCAAGCAAAAGATGAGAATATGCTGTCTTATCTAAATTGTTTGAAAAACCTAGCAAATGGTTTTGCCAATTTTTTTTATTATGCAACGTCCGAGGTCGGGAAATCGTCATGCTGATGCCTTAGCTTACTTATCCTCTGCAGTACTGAGTCTAACACTGCTAGGTTCGTAGTGGTTGATTTTCAGCAGTTACCTAGCATATCCGAGAGTCATTCTGCTTTGACACTCGAACAAGCTAGTGGGGGCGATACTGTACCTAACAGTGCACCAGATGAGACTGAGATGGAGGATGCTGAATGTGAATCAAGTGATCGTGACACTAACACAGGTAGAAAGCAACAATGTCAAGAGGTTTTTGTGGCAGAATATCGTTTGCAAATTCGGAATCCCATATCAATTGATATCTGACAACGGGAAACAATTCGATTCAAAGACTGTTAAGGAGTTCTGTGATGGTTTAAATATTCATCATAACTTCTCTGCCCCTTATTACGCCCCGAGTAATGGGCAGGCATAGACAACAAATAAAGTCATCATCGAAAATCTGAAGAAGAGACTAGACAGAGCAAAAGGCAGATGGGCGGAAGAGTTCGCAAGAGTCTTGTGGTCTTACCGAACGACTCCAAAAAGGTCGATTGGATTTTCACCCTTCACACTAGCATATGGAACAGAAGCAGTCATACCTACAGAGGTGCAGTTAAGCACAATCAAAACTGAATCTATTAAGTCAGGACAAATGATACAGTTCTGGCTTTAGATAAAGAACTTCTGGAGGAACAGAGAGAGCAAGCCTTGCAGAATCTGGTTCGATACCAACAAGCAGTCAAACTTGGCTATGATCGAAAAGTCAAGGAACGAATATCCCAGCCTGGGAAATAAGTGCTGAAAAAGACCTGACCTGCAACAATGAAGCCCAACTGTAGAAAGCTCGGAGCAAACTAGGAGGGTCCATACATAGTTGACAAGCCAACATCAAAGATATCATAATAGCTGAAGGAATTGGACGGGAGTAATGATTCCAATCCATGGGTACATATCTTGTTTACTTTCAGAAACTTGATTCAGTATTATTTTGATATCCTATTTTCTGTTTTTTTATGTCCAGCATGTGGATGCATATTTGGGTTTTCTGTGCGATCTTGAATGATAGGCTGGCCCCCTATGCAGCTCAAGATGGCAGGAAACCTAAATCATAACTTGTGTGTGTGTGCGTGCTACTGTTGGAAGGAGTGCACCCTTGCCAACTTTGAGCCGCGCCACATTAGTACTGAGGTTCAGTTACATGACTTCACCAGCAACAATGACGACTGATGCTTGGAGTGTGTAGACTTTCTAGTACGAACAGTACACTTGGGGGCGGGTAGAGTAACAGCACCAGGCTATAGGCTTGGGGGCGAGTTGCCGTCAACAAGATTCTGTGATGGGTAGACCCGAACTTCTTAACCCCTAACAAGTTAGCGGTTAAGAGGGGGCGATGTTTGTACCCTAGTATTTTGGAATCTTTTATTGGCTAAGTAGAGCAATAAAGGTCCCTAAAACTATGTTTTGGATGGCAGCCTTGATACAGGAGCCCGAACATTAAGATATGTGACTGGTGGAGGCATGTACACATGGGCCGAAGACCGGCGACCGGCAGAGGTCCGGCACCGGCAAGAGGTCCGGCGACCTGCAGAAGTCCGGCAACCGTCAGATGTCCGGCTACTGGCGGCGACCCCTGCCGGCGACCACGACCGGCGACATCGGCCAGCGGTCACGGCCGGCGACATCGGCCGGTGACCACGGCCGGCGACATCGGCCGGTGACCACGGCCGGCGACATCGGCCGGCGGTCACGGCCGGCGACCGTTGTCTTTTCTGCCAAATTATTTTGGTCTCGGTCCATCTGGCCCAAGTCCATTTAGCCCGAGTCCGTTTGGCCCAGTCCATTTCACCTAAGTCTATTTGGCCCAGTCAGTCTGGCCCAATTCGTTTCTTTGTTCTGTTTTGTGCTTTTTGGACATTGTTTGCAGGCACACTTCCAGCCCATTAGCGTGGCCCAGCTCCAGTGGGTTCGTGGGTACACCTTTGACTACTCTGGAACATTCCAGAAACCCTTGTAGGTCAAGAAAGCTGCCTTTTATGAGAAGACTCAGGAAGTTTCTGGAAGACTTGTAGTCCAAGTAATTACAGGTAATCCTAATCGCGAATTTAGAGTTTGACCTAATAATCAACCATATAAATAAAGGGGTTTGGATCACCAAACGGTACGCAACTTTTCCCATACAAATACACCTGTGCAAAACACCTACTGACTTTGGCATCGGAGGGTTTTCTGCAGGTACCCCCCCCCCCTCCATTCTCAATCCAGTTCGTGTGAAGATCGAAGACTACAATCGGTGATCCAGATATACAGTTTCCTGCGTTCTACAGTTATTGTGTTTGTACTTGAATTTTATATTCGGGTACAATCAATAGGTTTATTATTTTTGGTTTTTATTTGTGGGGTGGGAAATGGGAGAAGTGTGAGTGGTAAATAGGAAAAACCTTTCTTTTTATGGTTAAAATACAAAAACTAGATTTATTTCTCCTTTATTTATTTTTTATTTATTCCAAGGATAAATCAAATTCTATTTTAATCGTTCTCTCAAAATTGTACTAGTCAGTATGGAAAGATCTAACGGAAAGAGATACAAACAATAGACAGAATTACTTAACTTGGTCAAACAATTACATATCTTGGTTAATGATGGTATCTAATAACTAAAATCTACTCTACACAAGTCAATGTCACTTGAAGAGAAGAGATGCCGGGTTGATAATTCAATCTCGCTCTGGTGCATCTGCAGAGCCTTTTCCGGCACCCAGTACATTGGGTAGCATAACAGATGGATGCAACTGACTCGAAAATGAAGCAATAAGTACTAACAGAATGTAAACTAATATGCTGACAATTTGGTGAAACTGGAGTTGAAAAATCTTTATCCATAAACCAAACTGCACTATAAGTTTATCCCTTTCCATGAAGATCTCCAGAAACTCAGGGATATTCTCTTTCCAGATGTGATGGAGAGAAGAAGATCGCGCCTCCTTTGCCAGCTTGTCAGCAACTTGGTTTGAACCCCTAAACTTAAACAGAAATCCAAAATACTTTGGCACTGAGATAACAGTTGCATAGCTTCAGTGATAAATTGATAATGCTTTGGTTTTGCCGTTGAAGTAGCCCCATTCTACCTTGAGTAAACTCTATTACCCTTTTGCAGTCCCCTTCAATCAAAAAACTTCTGAACTGCATCTCTGTTGCCCATTCTGCCGACTTCAACAAAGCTAAAGTTTCTGCTTCTTCTGGACTTGCCGCGCAGAAGAAACCTCATTTAGCTCCCAAGTTTTTCCTCTCTTTCTTAATGAAAGTCTGGGGAAGGCCAGGATAGCAAAGCCTTAAAAGTCTGCAAGAGTGTTTGACCTCGTTGCAGATAAACTGATGCTTTACAAGATTATAAAAGCACTTGGAGTCCTTGACCTTGCCATCCCATGATGAGTACCTGCTCACAGCAGCCTCAGTTCTGTTAGCAATTTCCACAGTTTTTTTGCTTAGATGTGGATCTAATGAATCAAGCAGACACTCGGGGAAGACCCGTTGTGCAACAACATAGCTATGCAGTATTTTACCCAAGGAATCTTTTCCATTCTGAGACAATAGCCCAAAAAAAAAGTGAAGGCAGGACTAAAAAAACAAAACATACTAGGGCAAGCCCTTGGTCTCATTGACGTGACCTCACCAAAAATGACCAACAAAAGCTACCATGAAAGCACTTCACATCTATGAATGGCAATTAGATGAGAATCTTAGATAAAACTGAACAGCAGTCTATGTTATAGATGTAAACTTGGACAGCCTATGAAGCTTAAAACAAATTTCACTTAAGAAATTACAGTTTTGATTGTAACCAAACGCTTCACAGGGCTACTATGCAATGAAAAGGACTACTCCCCACAAGCATCTATTAAACTAGAAACCACAGTCAATAGGTAATCTAGCTCAACAGGCAAAGTTCTTTCATTTCATATCTACAAAATGACATAATTACGAGTATGAAATCGATAACCTTGCAGTTATGTTAGGTTGAAGCACGCATCATAACAGTCAAAAAGAAAGTACTCTGATGCTTTAAGGAAGACTGGTATAAACTATAAAGTAAATTTGTGAACCAGTCCATCATGTAATCCATAAACAACAAATATGGGCTCAAAGGTGCTGCCTTTTACTTGTAGGAATCATTAAAGAACCATCATTTCTCTTCTTGTCTTAGAGAAGGCCTCCAAATTGAGGATTGACATTACCACTATTGGCACCAGCCAATTAGATACCTTGCTCATAACAGAATTCTTTCCCCAAAAGCAATTATGCATGCTAAGCAACAAAGTGTCAAGCTTCCTAAGTACAGGGAGGTTTACATGGAATCAAATCTAGGGCGAGCTAACATAACCTCGAAAGTCCCATAGGGAAACTCTTGAATGGAAGGAATAATTGAGTTACTCACAGTAAAGCCATTCCATCTCTCTAAACCACATTGACTTCTTTTGTTGCGTCAATGGCTCTACTCTCCATAGCTCACCAAACACAGACATGCCATTTTCACTCGAAGAGTTCAGCAGTAACAATTAGAACGACTAGGATTGCTTATACTCGAGTAAATCACTAAAACAGACATTAAAAACAATGCAAAGAAGAAAAAATAAAACGACAGATTATTAAAAACTTCCATTTCTGCTCATTTACTCAAGAAAATCATATGCATCAAACATCTGAAATCACAGAGAAAAGGCTGTAACAAAAAAATTACTAACCAGAGAAATCTAGAATAGCTATACAAAGCGCAAGAGCTGTACAGAATCCTTCCTTTTCCACCCACATACATGTCTTCACCATGTAATAGCGTCACGAATCTCTCTTTCACCACATCCACTTCTACAACAAATTGAGAAAATTCAACAAAACTAGACGAACAAAAAATGAATGCTAAAATGCACTTCTAAGTAAAGGAGTAAGATCTAGAGTGTAAAGATATACTGTATAGACAAATAACAAATCCAAATAACCTTATTACCAGATAAAGTAGCTTCACGATTGTCCGATTTGTCCTCCTGAGCTACAGCATCTTTACCACCAATTACAGGCACCTTTATAGCCAGAAAACCATATATCTCAGCACTACCTGAACTGGGTGTTTCGATGATGCTAATAATGATGAAGAGGCAAAAGAACTGGAACTTCCTCATTACAAGGACTATGACAAGAAAAACTACTTGAACTTTATGATTCACTAATATGTGCACTTATACATGTCATCCAGCCCACCAGCCAGCCTAACCTACATCCCCCAACATAGTCCCTGCTGGCCCGGTCTTCCCTTTTTTGCGACGGCAGAACCACTGTTTTTTCATCTCTGCAAGTTTTGATAGTACTGTAATTGAGAAGCGGCAACATTCAACCTCGAAAAAACTCAGCAGATCTTAACAAAACTTCCCCATGCTGCTCCGCTTAGAGAATTGGCAAAGCAAATCAAGGATCATCAAGCTCCTTGCAACTTCAATAGAATTACAAAACGATTCCTCATTAACAAGCCTATGTAACTTGTGCATTTTCACGACCGAGCCTGGCTTCTTCACCAATAACTCTAAGCTCTCCATAAGCTTGCATAGAGGAGGCCATAAACCTTTCCATAGACTCAAAAATCCTTTTCAGCCCTGACTGTAGACTAATAGGATTAGTTGTGCTACTAGGTTCTACTATCCCAGGTAGAGAAAGACCATAGCCCTGTCCAGACAACAATACCATCTGCTTGTCAACTACCTGTAATGCCTTGTGCATTTTCTGCTCCTCCCTCTCAATAGCCTTCACTCTTCTCTCCAAATCCCGGTTTCCTGTCATCCTCTGACGCAACTCCACATTGTGCTGTTCACAGAGGTGATGTACACTTGCAGCAAAAACCCTCATGGTATCAAGCACCTCCTTTTCGGAAATTCTCTCCATAGCGCGAAACCACTGGTTACAAATAACAAAGACTGGGGGTGCACCAATCCTACCGGGACTAAAGGGAGCTAATCCATCTTCTGTCTCCTCGGGTTCATACAGAAGACATTTAAGAAGCCAACTGTTCAAGGCTTTCACGAAAGCTTTTTGAGCGATAACCCAACTAGAGAAACGTAAAATCCAGTTTAGAAGCTCCAATTCAAGCTGGACAGAAGCTTCAAGATGATCATCATTTAAGTTACTGGTAAATGCAATGGCATCTAAATTTTTCGCCACTGCTATGGCCTGACACTGGTTCCGATGGCACTCGAGCATATTTGCCCACATTTTAATCAAGCTGAAAAGAACAAGCAAACAAACAAATAAATAATTCCAGATTGAACACCACGAAATATGCAACAAGGCCTGTCAATAAAAATGGACATTCATATCCATAAAGAACTTACAGAAAAAAAAATTACACCAGCACTACTGATTTAATCATGTTATCACACCAATAATTTTGATAGCTTTATGAATCACGAACGAAGAGCAGATAAACCTTCTCGGTGAACAAAATTACACTAGCATTGCTGATTTCATCATGTTAGCCTTCTACATACAGCTTTACCAGATTTAGACCGCAAGGATTTCTTTCACAAAATAATGAACATAGCTAAACAAAACATATAATAAATACACAAAAAGCTTCTGTGAGTATAAAGTTTGGATGGCTTTAACAGAAAGATACTAAATATGCAGAGGTGTCCCAAAAATGGTCAAGATTGCTTGATCAGAAATATGTAGAATGAAAGAAAGAAGCAAAAGTCTCAAACATCCAGGAAATAGAACAGATACGCTCCTGTATGATAACTGGGCCAATTTATTATTTATGACACCAAGTTTTATGCTTGGTTTTGATCTGTAAATGAGCACATCATTACACATTCCCAATCCCTTTTTTCCTTCACTTTTTTGAGTGTGTATATGTGTGAAGTTAACTAACTGCTTAGCTTAGAGTTTACCAAATAGGATGAGCGGAACATTTAATCCTACTAAAATTTTGAGAAGTGATTATTTGTTAATACAACCGGCATAATTTTCATTGTTACTGGTTTTACGCACAGCAAAAAATCAACATAATTGCAATTATATAATCGTTATCAACATCGTACAAAGATAAATCACATACCCATGAATTAGTCCATTAATCTGTGGGCATAACTCTTCATCCCTCAACTTATTTATCTTAACTGATATCTTGTCAACAACCTGAATGGCAATCCGAATTTTCGTGAACAAAGTCTCGACTTGAATCCGTGTTGCATCAACTTTATGAGCCTCAGCACCCGTCTCATCCATACGCTTTAGCCGCCGGCTCTTCCTTTCATGGATTAATCGCATCCTTTCCTCAGCCTGCAAAATCATATTGCTATTTATGAAACCTGCACTTGATGTAAAGAGAATCTAGTAAAAGACATTACACAAAGCTAGTAATGGAGGAGAACCAGAACTTGTTTCAAATGAATCCTTTTATCTAAGCTTCCGAAGCCTATGATGCTAGAGGTATCTCAGATGAGGGAATTAAATTCATCATGGTCTTTCCTCCAGGATGAGTTTTGCCACTATTTAAGTATAAAAAGGTGCTTCCTTTGTTATGAAAAAACTGTAACGGAGCAAAGCTACGGTCGGGATCAAACTATCATTAAGTTCAGTTGACACCTTACAACAATTTGTTTTCCTTTAGACAGGAAAATAGCATAATTTAAAGACAAGGTGCAAATATCTAACCTTGACTTCCTCATAGAGCTTCTTTTCCCAAATGTACAGTTTTTGCAAAGTTGATGACAGGTACCATAATCTCCTCTCGATATCACCATTATATTCCAAGAAAACAGAACCATCTCTCTCTAAGGAGGGGGGAGGAGAAGGCTGTGAAGATATCGAAGGTGTCATCGAGTGCAACATCTTTGAAGACACTGGACACACACAATTCAAACAGTCAAGTCAACATAAAAGGAAAAATAAATAAGTACATTCTACTCTATTTTACACTGGGTCCACTAAAACTCCATTATTGTGAAAGCAAAACACATTCATAAAGTCTCTTATTCCCTTTCTAAAATTGGTGCATTTAATCTTTAAACAGAAAGAGAACTCTGCATTATTTGTCTCCGATTACCAGAGCTAAAACTAATAATTAAGAGAAACAGGAATTTGCAAGCATGAAGGGAACTAAACTGAAACCAGATCTGAGTTACATATATCAGGTGCAATTTTTCTAACTTCCAGCTTAACTAACCATTAGGAGGCATAGTGGATATGATTTACCGTGATAAACAGCATTCTTCCGGTTATATGGAAGTTTTCCAGCTTCAAGAATCTTCGCAACCTCAATTCCGGAATCTGAAGCTCTCTCAAACTGAGCCTTAATTTCTCTCACAACCTCAGAAACAGTTGTGAACCCAACTCGACCCTTGAAAGCAGCCCCATTTACCTGTTCTTTAGGCTGTTCCTCATGAGCAACAAAATTCTTATCTACTACATGCACCTTATATTCAACTCCATGATTCTGTTCCGGTACAATGTTCCTCGTTTGATAAGCATCTTCCCTATCAACTGCCTTCTTCTTCTTTTTCTTCTTCCCCTCTTCATTCCTGACATTCTTAGAGAAATTTCCCCCACCACTTTCACCAGAAGAAAATCTCTGATTTCCGTGAACTTCTTTCACTACTTCACTCTGATACTCCTCATCTTCCAATTCAGGAATCCCTTCTTCTTCCCTAACTTCCCTGGAATCCCGACTCGGCGTCTGCGGTGGATAGTATTTCTCAAATGTATTAAACGGGTCTAAGAAATCCCACGGTGAAGCTCTTGGTGGAGACGGCGGAGGCGGAGGCGGTTTCGAACCAGAAGACGAAGCCATTGAATAATGCTGCCGTGGAGGTGATGAAAAAGATCCATACTGTATCGAAGAACCAAAAAACCCACCACCACCCATTCCCATTCCCATTCCCATTCCCATTCCACCTCCATAATTCGAATAAACAGGTTGTTGAGCAGGATAATTATTATAACCATAAGAACCAGAATCATAACCACTATTCATGTTATTATTTTCATAATTATGATAAGAATAATACGGTGGCGGTTGATGGTACGAAGACGACGAAGATTCACCATAATGAACCGTCTCCGGACGGACCGGACTTTGTTCATACACAACTGACTGAGTAGAGTGATTCCTCATGTAATTCATAGACATGTACCCATTCCCATTACCACCTATCATATTTCCATGTTCAGTTGAATTACGTTGATTATGAAATTGCGAATTCACATTAATTTGACTATGAAATTGGGAATTCACATTACCATGACCGTCATGACCATCATGGTGGCCGTCATGATGGTCGTGAGATCCAGAACAATCACTATAACTACCGTCTTCATAAGAATCTCCAGAATCAGAATCCGAATCATGAAATTGCAAATGCGAACCGGAATTAGAATGCGTTGAATGCAAATGTAAACCAGAATCAGTATTATTAGGAACATTATCAATAATCTTCCGTTCGGATGGAATTCTGAGTGACGAGGAAGCGGAAACAGGGATATTATCAAGATCTTGATGGTGATTATCGAAAAACCTATCAAGTGAGAAACCAAAACCTTTTAAAGATTGAATGTAAGCAGAATGTGAATCAGAGAATGCGTACCTTTGCCGGATCGCTTCGTCTAAGAAATAACAGCGGTCTCGGCAAAGCTTAACGGCTGGTAGATCATCTATCTTTGAGCTTGCACAGCCCATATGTGACTTGATTTTTTACCCCCAATTTCTTCTTCAACCAAAAACCCTAGAATTTTAAAATTAGAGAGAATGAGTGAGGAAATTCTAAGTGTAGTGAGGAAATTCTAAGTGTGAAGTAGAATAGGGTTTGTTTATAACAAAAAGATAAGAAAGAGGAGAATCTTGCCAGCAAGGAGTAAATCGTCGGGTTGTTACAGAAGATGAAGATGACAGTAAAAAAAGTTAAAAATCAGCTGAGATGAGATTTATTTACTGTGTTTTTTTGAGTTTGAGAGAGGAAGAAGGAGGTAAAATCTGTTCTTCTTCCATTGTTAACGGAGAAAACAGAAAATGAAAGGAAGAAATTAGTAATTTGGGGGAGAAGATGATGATAGTGAAGGTTTGACTAAAATGGACTGAGATTTTGACTAATTATTTAGAGGACTGAAAGGGAAAGGTGAATAAGGGGTTAGGGGGGGTTGAGAAATTTTTGGTTTTAGATTAAAGGAGATTTACAAAAATAGGGTTTGGTGTTGAGTTGATAGATGGATTAAGACACCTTCTATAATGGGAGGCTAAGATGATGCAATCATCATTCTATATTCAGATTTTGGTGGTCCTTTTGACCATTTTTTTTTCTTTTCTTTTTCTTTTTCAGCTTCATTAATTTGTTTAATAATTTCTCCTAGCAGTTGAGATTTGGTGCTTTTATTCTTCTTAAAATTTGATTTTTTCCCATTTTTTTTTGTTGTGAGTTTTAATTTAAAAAGGACTCTAATTTACTTCATATGGAACAAAATTTATTTATAAATATAAAAATAAACTTCAACTTTTTTTTAATATACCGTATTTTTGGTTAGAGCTTGTATAAAAAATGTGCTGGGCATTAACGTATTTTGAATTTTTGATGAGTTACCAGGTTTTACTTCTGGAATCTGTTTAGCAAAAGAATTTATTACCATTGATTAGAATGACTAGCCAAATAGTAATCTTTCTAATTTGAGCAAATCTGCATAGCTTGCCAAATAAATCTATGTGTGTACACTTGAGCCTAACTGTCTACATTTCTTTTTTTTTTAAAGCCTAATTGTCTACTTAAACATCTTGTTCTTCATTAGGATTTGAATTTCTAGTTTTCTCCAACATCTTAGTTTTTTTTTATCCAGCGTTTAAATCTGGCTTCACAACTCTTTTAGTGTTATACACTTTAAAATGAGATTCTTTTCTAAAGAAGTCCTTTAAAAGAAGAATCATAAATACTTTCAACTCATTCAAAAACAGTTTAATAAGAACTAGGAATTCATGACAGGCAGATCATGCATCTCTTCAGAAAGACCAACAATAAATCAGTCACAAACTTTAAACCATGTATGATGCGCAGATTTAACTGGATGGCGTAAAAAAAAGTGTAACCATGACCCTCTTACAATAGAGCCATTTCACACAGTTTGCATTTTCTTTGGTGTGCAATACGTTTCCACCAGTGAGGCAAATATCCTATTTGATCATTCTGGCTGGAGAGGAGTGTCGAATCAAACATCTCCATCCCAGAATGCTCGACACTCTTGAAAGGTGTCGCTTCTAGTTCCGAGACAATAATGTCACCTGGAAGTACATTTAGAATTTTTAGTAAATTATAGAATAATTGAGAACAAAAAATTTATGTGAAAATAGACTTTTAAAGACTTAAAGAACCTATTAGCAAGTGAGAGCAATTAGCCTGAATAATTATAAGTGAATAGAAAGATTAATTTAAAAATTATAGTATTGTTATACTGATTTTTTATTCATAGTACCCATACAGAAATGAAAATTGAACATGTTAAAGTATTATATATTTTTAATAAATTTGTAAGTGAATTCAATTTAGAATCTTGAATAAAATTAAAGAAGAGTGCAGAAAAGATCTTATTACGTGAGAACAAACAAATGATTGAAAACAAAATTTAAATAAAAGTGAAGTTATAGAAAATGGGAGCAGTTGGCCTTGCCAAGTTCTAATTCGGGAATTTGCAGTTGGCCTTGCCAAGTTCTAATTCTGGATTCATTACCAATATTTGAATGTCAGTGTGCCAATAAAAGAGAGTGAAGTATTAGTTTAGCATTCTAGTGATTGTTCTCTAGTACAACAATGACTCATTTCCATTTATTATTATTATTATTATTTATTTATTTTTTCGAGGTCCAAAATATCTGTTTCATGGGGCCTTTGTCTAAGAAAGAGGTAAACCTTTTGATTCATGGGGTCACTTCTCCATCTAAGGTCTAAAATACAAGTTGACAATGAAATAGTAGAATGTTAATAGCCATTGTTTATTGTGGGCAGGGGGGGGCACAAGGTGGGGCAACAATCATAGATTTTTTTTCAGTTGCAGAAACTACACAAAATGTATGATTCACAACATCACATGCTCTCATGAAATATTCATGTGAGTGGTTAGGTTAAAAGACAGAGAAAATACAAAAACAGACCTCAATAAGTTTTTTCTTCAATAAATTTTTGGATCCCCAATCTCCAATCCAAGTAATGAAAATGGGGGCCCAATAATCTTGAATGTATCAACAATAATTTAGATCTCTGGTCATATAGATTTCTTCCAAACCATCCCACCACCCTCCCTCTGTGATAAATGAATCATCAACCAAATTATTATGCATATACTGTGGTCCTCAAACACTGGTCTAAAGTACCATGTACATTTTTTGGTACTCAAAGTTTGCAAGCTTTTGATCAACAAAAATGCATCCATAGCAAAGAGATTGTGTTCTAATGCATAGTCTATTTACATTTTTTTCGGATGTCGGTGGGCTGCTCGACCAAGTTACTTTCCTACGTAGGCCGATAATAAAAATATGTCAGTGCAATATGATGATCGATGAATAACTGTTTTTTTCTGTCTACAATTGGTAATAGATTTCAATATATTGTTGGAAAAGGGTCACAATAGAATTTTGCCGGCCCCTTGGCTGGCTCTTGCAAGAAAGCTAATTCATGCATATAACAGATGGTTGGTTCATCTACTTAACATGTTTTGCGTAAAGGAAATAAAAAGTGATGCATGTTTTTCGTTATAGAAAACATCTGTGAAGTGATAATAGGGTAGAAGAAAAAAAAAATGGTTGCAAGAATTCAAATCTAGCTTTAAGTTTGTATCCACTAGTCAATAAAAATGGCCACAACATTTCAAGTAGTTTGGTGTTGAAGGCATTGAAGAAAAAGATTGACAAAATTGTTTTTGTTTTGATGTTAGAAAGTATTTTCCAAGAAATGGAAATATTAGAGTTGTTGTTTAGTGTTAAAAGGCATTCGCTAGAAGTAGAAATGTGTGTTTGAAATAATGGGCCACTTGAATATGGTGGTTTATCCTTTGCATAGTCGTTTTGTTCTTTGAGTAGGTATGAGTATTAACCTTCTTTTCAAACCTAATTTGGTGATCTCATTTGAAGTTATTCTTTGCTAGCTATCATAAAACTGTCATTTGTCTTTGCCTTTGTGTTTCATATGTGCGAACGATGGTGGTAAATCAGACGGTGAAAATGCATCACGCGTGTAGTTGGCACGCGGAATTACGGTTGAAAATACCACTGATTTCAGCCTTTGTGTGCCTAAATCAGCTGAGAGCAAGCACTATGGTTCTCTATTTGGGGAGACTTCTCTATTGAATAGAGAAATGCAACTACTATGGTGCAAAATTTCTCTATTTAATAGAGAAATTGGTAGACTTCTCTATTGCCTGCTACCAATCCGTAGCAGGCAATAGAAATAGAGAAGCGATGCGGAAATCCAATTCCCGCAGGGCGGAAATCGGATTTCCGTAAAATTTTCAAAAATCCTTATAATATTTTCTCTGCGGAAATCCAATTTCCGTAAAATTTTGTGGCGGAAATCCGATTTCCGTCTCGAAATAGCTAAGACCACCGTGGTTGACATTTTTTCGCCATTTCTGCCTTCCTCTTTCTCTATTCAATAAAGAAGGAATAGAGAACCATAGTGCTTGCTCTGATACTGCTGGTGTAATAAGGGGATATGACAATCAGACAATGTTGTGTACTTTGTTTGGCTAATCAGCTAATGCACCATAATGAATGCTTGGAACAAAAATGTTGTTTCAGACCCATAGATTTATTATTACAGGGAGGTAGTACTAAGAGTACTCAAAGGAGTCAGGGTCCACATAACACTTGCAGCTTTAGAGGCTATCAAAATTTGGGCACCAAAGAGAAGAACTGGTAATGCGGAAATAGTTAAGTTTGCAGCAATCTGATGAAGAAAATCACTAGGAAGGAGAACAATCTGCTAGATCATCGTGGGAAGATTACCAAAATTCTCGTTGTTGTGTTGAATGAACTCACAGTTAATGATCTATGAAATTTTGAACAGGAAGGTAACTGGGTCAACTAAGGCCCAACTACAGCTGATCGATGTACCAAACGCTTTTTAGCTTTTACATGTCTTTTTGCTTACAAAGTGGAAGAGTTTATGTTTCCATGTTAACTTTTGACTTTTCGAATTAGTTAACCCGGCAAGTTACTTCTTAAATAGTACCCAAGTACCATGTTATAGATCCTAGTTAGTAATTCGGGAAGCGGCAAAAAAGCGGATCGGATAAAGTGTGCGCACTAATCGCCAAGATAAAAAAAAGTCAATTCGCTCAAAAAAAAGCAGTCAAAAATGTGGCATTTTTGATCAAAATGCGGGAATGTGGCAATGAGCGTTTAAAGCATTTCACAAATATAAATGCGCCATACAAAATTCGACACATATATACTTATTAAAAATAGATTAACTATAACAACAAGAATTAGCTGGTGTGGTGGTTAGGGGTCTAATATAGTGTGTACATGGTCAAGAGTTTGACTCCTTAGGCCTACATTTTTTGTAAAAAAACCTTCTAAACAAGATATAGTGTTAATGGGCCAAAATGACGACTTGTTGGTGGCCCAATTCAAGAAATGAAAACGAATTAATCGGACGAATAAGTCGGATCCCCGATTTAATCGCGCTTAATCCGTTGAAAATTGAAAAATCGCAAAACTGATCCGGCGATAGAAAATGCGGCTGTTTTCTACGTCAACAAATAACCGCCGATTAATCGGCGACTTACTAACTAGGTTATAGAGAAGAATCCAAAAAGGGTGAAGTGGGAAAGCTAAACTGAAGTGGCATAAATAGCACGTGAAAATAGCTATTTTGTGTGTAATTTTATCACACAATTTGTAACCGAACTAAAACTAAGAGGAGTTTGAAACTACGAGCTCAGTCTAAAACACTATGTATTGTTGAAGTGTCTCTTGGATCTCGCAAGCAGGTGCATTTGATTCCCATAGCTGACGTCATTTACAAGCATAGGGTTTCTTTAGCCGCTGCTAAAGGCTTGCTGAACTCGCTTCGTCTTCCAACAAAGAATACTAGGGATAATACTCAATCCGTCTTTCAATAGAGAATACTTGTACTTGATCTGTCCTCTAACAAGAAATACTGAAAGGGACATCCTATAGATATGCTCAAGGTACATTATACGAAAATCTCTTTACGAGTTAGGGTTACACGTAAACGAGTAGACAATTCCTAACTTGTCTCGACCTCAAAAGTGAGGAACTGTATTTAATTATCATCCTAATGGAACTACTAGGGCTTACCACGCATACGCAGTAGTTTCTATCAATCTTGCAGTTAATTAACTATTCTTAAATGACCTTATTCCAGAACATAAAGACTTATAATAGATAAGAACGAGAACAACTAACTAAGATTACAAGACCTCATACTATCGATAAGATGATTATTTATAGGTGCTTCACAACCCTCATGTGAAGTCTTTCAATAGTCGTAGGATAATTCACGAAGGAAAATATCCTATAGAGGATGACTCATTAAACAACAGCTATACACCAAGGTGTAAAAGGTTTTCACAGAATTCATGATTCTTGCGACTTGTTGTTTTCATTATAGAAATCCTATGTTAATGGCATTCAATAAGGCTAAGTTGTTCAAGAATAAAGAAAAGATTGCTTGGGATACAAGCAAGTTTGTGAACCGTGTATACATACCCATTACTTGTCTTGTACTATAAGCAATCATCAGTTCTTTCAAACGTGGAAACCAATAAGAGTTTAATTACCAAGTAATTTAGTGGAGTTTAACTACTTCAAGAGTTTGGTCTCAGACTTTTTATCACGAACATGATTCTAGTTTAAAACCAGATATGTTAGGGCATTGTCCGGTCAAACCCACTAGCGTTGGTATGTCAAGCTAGTTGTCAGTTTTAGGTGTCAAAACTCAATCTTGATTTAGCCTACTAGAGTTTAGATTTCGGAATTGGGATATAGACAAAGTAGTAGAGACCTTGAAGACGAAGACTGTGAAGACAAAGAAGACATCAATTATTTTTCATCGACAAAAGGTTAGTAGGAGTTATGACTAATAGAAATTCTTCTATTCTACTTATTCTATCTTTCGAAATAGTCGGCTACTTTAGTAGAGATACTAATAACAATTGGGATCGTATTCTTGTCTACATGTCCATGTGTTATGTTGGTATTTGTTCCCACGAATACTAAAGTTACAAGAATGCATGAGATAGATTCGATACCATATTTCCATAGCAATGGTTTGCTTGCAAATCACTTGTAGGATATGGGTGAATCTAAAGGAGTATCTTGAGCAAGAGTCCAGTGGATTATAGCTGAGGGCGTCTAACACGTCTAAGTACTGGCCCAGCCCAGAACTTCCAGCGGATCCAGTTAAACCCTAATTCTGAACTAAGGAGGTTCACGAACCGGTTTGTGAACAGTGACTTTGGATTTTCTCCTGAGTTCCAGTGCATCAATTTGTACACGTACATGTACGTGAACCTCAGATTCGATGTATCTGGCCTGAATTCAGAAGGACGATTTGCGAACCGTCCAAGGTGAATATTCTCTGGAATTTTCACACGGGTTAAACTCTGACTCCTTTATCTCTTAGTTGGACTTGGTTATCACGAAATAACTTCTGTGGTCCATCTAACGAATCTTAATGAGTCAATAAGATAAATATTATCTCTGGTCTGTTTGATTTCTATCTTGAAGTGTTTTTGAGCTAACAAAACACTTTGCAGATCATAAATGATAAAAAAGATTTCCAATTGAGATAAATATTCTAGGTTACTTGGTTTGCAAGTTATGGTTTCCTAAACTTGTGGGACAAGAAACTAGTTGCTTTATTCCAAAGCAACCTATCTTATTGAGTGTCATAAATAGAGGTGTCTAAGGACGAATACCGCAAGCATCAAGCATACGTGAAGGTCCTTTGGGAAGTGATCGTAAACTCTTTTCACTTCGGTGAATGCTTGGTGTGGTATAGTCATCCTCTATTAGGTAGCAGTTCCTCTTGGGATTTACCTAACGACTATAAAGACTTCTCTTAAGAGTTGGGAACCACAGGTAGGAGATTGAGACCTTAGTGGTTGAAATCGGAGTAACCTGTAACCTTGGTAACCTGATCACGTTCTTGTCTATTCTACGGTCCTTCTCTTCTGATATAAGGCCATTCAAGAACCCTAGATAAATTCCTAATACAACAAAGATTATAAACCTTTCCATTTTTTAGTGACTGGAATCTTTGATTCGAGGGTGAATAAGAGAACAGAAACGAAGAGAACAGGGAGAAAGAGAAACCTAGATCTGTTTTTAGTTTTTAGGGAAGAAAAAAATAGATATATACTCCGTATTTTTCTTCTGTCGGATTTCTGAAGCCGAGCAGACAAAGGTGATAAGCAGTGGGCCCAGCTGTTTTAACACGGATGATGATAGTGGTGGTGTGCGTAGCATAGCTGATGGCAAATATGTAAATAAAATTAGCCAAATCTGCTACGCCATTTCTTGATCTGCTACACACTATGGCCGTAGTACCCATTGCTACGGAGAAAGTGTGTAGTTGTCTAGTGTAGCAAAGTGGCTGATTTCCACTAGTGACTCCTTTTAGATTCACCCATATCCAACAAGTGATTAGCAAGCAAACCATTACAATGGACAAATGGTATCGAATATATCTCATTCATTCTTGTACTCATAGCATTTGTGGGAACAAATACTAGTCATGGCACAAGGCCATGTTAGACAAGAACACGGTCTCAATCGCTATTATATCACTACTAAAGTAGCCGACTATTTCGAAAGGTAGAGAAAGTAGAATAGAAGAATTTCCATAAAAGTCATAACTCCTACTAACCTTTTGTCTATGAAGAATAATTGATGTCTTCTTTGTCTTCACAGTCTTCATCTTCAAGGTCTCTACTACTTAGTCTATATCCCAATTCTGAAATCTAAACTCTAGTAGGCTAAATCAAGAATTGTTTTTTGACACCTAAAACTGACAACCAGCTTGACATACCAACGCTAGTGGGTTTGACCGGACAATGCCCTAACAAAAGCAAACACAAGAAGTACGTTATTAATAACCTGATCGTTGTCCCCAATTCATCCATTGGATTTACCAAGACCTTGTCTTGTGTCGGACTGATCACTTGTGATCCAAACTCAGGTTATACAGATTTGGATATTGATTTTTGAGATCGTCCAGATCTGACCATAAGACTCACGAGCCCAAACGAAAAGTTGGTAGTATTTCGGTACCCCTGCTTTTTCAACATGTGTAAAAGTTCGCCTTAATAAATCATTAAGAAGACAGACGTGAACCGCGTAAGAGTATATCATTTTAGATCAATTTAACGTGTTAGTGAGTTGTGGTAGACTGAACCACCAAACAGTTCACGAATCTGAACCACTTTGAACTTCAAGAGTTATCCTGATGGTCCTGGAAGACGAACTAGTTAGCTAACGTAATACACCTTAAGTGTTCAGGAGTTTCCCGAATTATCCTGGAACGCGAATAACTTTGCGAATCTAAAGTGTAATGTGGAGTTTAGTTCTGTATTTGTTCTGTAACATGCAAACCGAGTCAGTTCGCAATTAAACCTTGATCTTTATACTCGCATCTCAAGTATTATCCAAGATTTAACATTCTCCAAACATTTATTTGCAAGCAAACCATTGGAGTGAAAAGTGTATCAAACCTTTCTCATTATGATCTTACAATCGTAATTCACTAAGTAACCTTCTGTATATGAACATGGTATTTTTTAGTCAGGTCGATAGGATTCTTTAAGAGCTATGAATACTAGTCATTGGCTATGTTTCGAATGATAGATAAGTATCATAATTCAAAACTCCTATTAACCTTTGTTGAAGAAGATGTAAATGTCTCCGTGTAGTCTTCGGTCTTCGTTTTAAAAATCTCAACTACCTAATATAATTTTCAGCATCTGAAACTTGACTTTAGTAGATTAAATCAAGAATTTTTTTTTTTGGCATTTAAACTTGACAACTAACTTTACCGAGCAATGCTCTAACAGACTGGACCCTTGTACATCTTATTTAAATGTGCTTTATAGGTTTATGACGTAGAAATGAAAAGTTTTACAAGTTGCATGGCTACACCCTCGGTAGGCAGCTTGAAGTAATGGTGGGGACTAAACAATATAACGAGGGACTCAATATTGATTTACTTAGTACACAAAAGTTCATTTTTTCAACACGAGTATTTTTGATGTTTTGGTTTCTTTATTCTAAGTTTGTTATTTATTTCAACTTGCATGTTAATGAGATTTGTCACCTTGAAAAATCCAAAATCCTAAATGATCCCTTTTGAAATTGTCGTATGTGTTTGGTGGTTGTTTTGTTTATAACACATAAAAGATGATCCCACTTTCATTTGATATAAGTTATTTTAGGGTTAGTATCTTTAAAACTTTTAATCATGTTAACAAAAAATTATATAACTGGCACATAATATATATGTGAAGTCTGAAATTGCCCGATAATTCAATTTCACTCCAATAATTAGAATATGACAACCTTGATATGTATGAGTTAAATGCCAGTGCATGGTAGTGTTTGTGGTTAACATTCATGATTCACCTATGTATCTATGTTACCCGAGCAATCAATTGGATTTTCGCAAACGTATATGAATAGCACAAGTTAAAGTAATCAATATTGAGCAATTAACAAGAAACATCAATCTTTCATT
>JAJJMA010204754.1:12843-24919 GCA_023529015.1 Papaver nudicaule | reverse complement strand
TGGTATACTGGTAACTCTTTTTTTGGATCTTTGTAGGATGCGGTCATACTGTGTTTGCTTTAATTAGATAGATTCATATAACATTTCCAATTTCAGTTTCTACTAGATCCATTACAATTATATATGTGAATTGTTTGTTGTGTCGATGTTGGACAATCTTTGATGCTGGTACGAATAAAGATTAAAGGAAGATTAAATGGAGAGCGGGTCCGTCGGGAATATGGCGGGGATTAGGGTGGTGGTTTGTGTTATTCTTAATCAATGTTAACTTCCTTTATTAAACCACCACCATCGAAACGGTTAAGTAAATTACCGTTTTTGTGTTTGCTTTAAACACCCAATTAATTACAGGGTGGTGGTTTGTGTTATTCTTAATCAATGTTAACTTCCTTTATTAAACCACCACCATCGTGACAGTTAAGTAAATTACCGTTTTTGTGTTTGCTTTAAACACCCGATTAATTTCACATTCTATTGTCATCGACATTAGCTTCTCACTATTGTTTCTCAATCTCTCAAAATAATGATTTTTTTTCTTCGGTTTTTCGATTTTGGTTGTAATTGGTACTTTGTAACTCTTTTTTTGGATCTTTGTAGGATGTGGTCATACTATGTTTGCTTTAATTAGATAGATTCAGATAACATTTCCAATTTCAGTTTCACTATATCCATTACAATTATATATTCGAATTGCTAGTTGAGTCGATGTGGGACAATCTTTGGTGCTGGTACGAATAAAGATTCAAAGGAAGATTAAATGGAGAGCGGGTCCTTCGGGAATATGGCGGGGATTAGGGTGGTGGTGGATATTATTCTTAATTAATGTTAACTTCCTTTATTAAACCACCACCATCGTGCTGGTTAAGTAAATTCCCGTTTTTGTGTTTGCTTTAAACACCCGATTAATTACACATTTTATTGTCATCGACATTAGTTTCTCACTCTTGTTTCTCAATCTCTCAAAATAGTGATTTTGTTTTTCGGTTTTTCGATTATGGTTGTAATTGGTACTTTGTAACTCTTTTTTTGGATCTTTGCAGCATGCAGTCATACTGTGTTTGCTTTAATTAGATAGATTTAGATAACCTTTCCAATTTCAGTTTCTACTAGATCCATTGCAATTATATATTGGAATTGCTAGTTTAGTCGATGTTGGACAATATTCTTTGGTGCTGGTACGAGTAAAGATTAAAGGAAGATTAAATGAAGAGCGGGTCCGTCGAGATGGCGGGGATTACGGTGGTGGTGGGTGTTATTCTTAATCAATGTTAACTTCCTTTATTCTTGGTTATCAAATAATCTATTATTATATTATTATTATTATTATTTATGAAAATAGGCATTTTATTAAGAAACACGTAAGAGTTCATACAGTAACAGAGGGGAGTCTCGAAACAAGTTGAGCTCCTACCCCTTGTTGAATAGCGACGCCTATTCTAATAAAGAGGACATTACCGACTTTTACAGTTGTATCATGCCTAGATAAATAGTTCTTCAGTCGTTTCAGGAAAACCATTGTTTCGTCACCGAGCTCACCCAGAGTCGTAAAAGCAAGAGCACTGAAGTTGTATCCGTTGACCCTGCATATCTCCAAGTATTTGCTTCTTTTACCATTGATGGCTTTGGATAGGGCGGCACCAGGTGTAAAAGATTGTACACCCCCACCAGTGAAGGGAGAGACAACAGTTATATCAAAGCACGTGTCGCGGCCGTCTTCCCAATTATAAGCTAGAATGTCTGCAGGCCGAGAGTTATTGCCATCCTGTGTGAAAAAACCTAGAGAGGCCTCTACTTTGACGGACACACCTGCACGAAAACAAATATCCGCGAAGGTGTTACGAACGGTGTCGTGGCGAAACTTGAGGCCAACCTCGCTTGCGCAATGTATGGCATGGTCGCCAAAAATGTCCATTCCTCTACCGCATGATCCACATGGCTTATCCTTCACAAACAAGGGGATCCCCAGTCTGTAGCACACCACCGCGATGAATTGGCGAGGGCCAATTTTCTGGCCAAGACCTTCTATCGGTAAAGCCAGCAGGTAGTCTTGGGCATGGGCAAGTTTGTTGCTTTGCCATAGAGCTAGATCACGCTTGGTCATGTTGTAGGTTGATGGCAAGTTCTTCGTCACAGCGGCAAAGTATTGAATCGCCAAAGACTGCATAGGATGTGAGGCAGATTCACTTATACACTGTGGAGAAGAAAGGCAACAAACCTGCGAGAACTGATCAGTAATCTGTTGGATTATAGGGCCTGTAACCTGCACGCCTGACTGACTGAGAATGGTCTCCTGAAGTTGTTTGGTTTGTAAATAGGAGGCTAGATAGCAGTACTGTGTGGTGCCTTTCATAGAGTAGATTCCCATACCACCTTCCCTGATAGGTAGTGTCACTAGTCTATGCTGTAAGGGACCGTAGCCAGGGCCATCACCAGTGATGAGCTGCTGTAGATAATCTGCGAGATAGCTATCAAACATTGTCTGCCCATCGTGTAGGAAGGAAGGAGCTGTAGTACGCATAGTAAAATAGAGACGTGAGACCCCTGTGCAGTTGCGTAACAGCAGCAGCTCACTTTGTGGATCATCCAGCGTGTGTACAGCCTCCATGAGATTGATTGTTTTCTGCACTCTGGCGACGACCATCTGACTGCAGAACTGAGAGTCTAAACTCACTGGACCTCCCAAAAGCTTGACACCCATGGAGGGTCTAGCAATGTCATCAGGGAAGGCACCATCTTGTAAGCTTCTAGCATCCAAAACTGGCCAGAAAAGCTCAGTTTTCCTGACATTAAGAACCAGGCCCCTGGCACTCCCTTCTTGCTGTATGATCTTGAATGCCTTAGATACTTCCATGGTATCTCCAATGAGTGTGCCATCGTCAAGGTATCAGGCTTGCAGATCTAGGTTGCATTCAGTTGATACTCGCAGAGCAATATGGTGTAGAGTAAGGGCAAAGAGCAATGGACCTAATGGGTCTCCTTGTTGAACCCCTCTAGCTGAAGATAACACATTGGTTCCGTAATAGAGCCTTGCTGGACTGCAGTAGCAGAACTCCATCCATCTGGAGATGCTTGGGCAGTGTTGCCTTACTTCACGTATCATCGCAGTTCTATCGACGAGGTTAAAAGCGTTGCTGAAATCAACCAGGAGCATAGATTTAGAGTCATCACAGCACTTCTCAGTCACCAGTCTATTCACAGAGTGAAGTATGGCTTCTCCTCCGCACGGAACGCCAACTCCAAATTGGTAATTCCCAAGATATGCTGACATCTCCTTACTCACAACAGAAGCAGCCACTTTAGAGGCTAGCCGTCTCCATATTGTGCCCACTGCGATGGGTCTGATGCTGCCATCAGGTTTAAGAAGTGGCGTAAGGGGTGCACTTGCGACATATTCTCCCAATTGGATGGGGCATAGACCTGCAAGGAGAAGGTTGATTATACCAGTGACAGAATGCAACAATTCATCCGCAACAGCTGCTCCAGGACCACTAAGAGCGTCGATAAAGTGCTGGGCATGAAGCCCATCTCTACCACAGGCAGTTCCTCTAGGGAAACTTCTCAACCTGCTTGTAATCATGTTTTTATCCGCTACGGCAGGTGCAGTGGTGTTGGGAGTGGAGGGTATGGCTGGAGGTGGTGCATATGGATGTTTGGACTGCAAGTCAGAAAGGGTGGTTGCAGTTTCTGGAGCTATGCCACTGGAGGTCAGAACACGGATAGCAGCAGTGAAGGTGCCTTCACCTAGCTTTTTCCTGCAGAGCTTGATGTTAATGTCCTGCTGGTTCTTCTTCTTTGTTGGCCTCTGAGTCTTAGCAGCACCATTGTATTCCTCCAGCAATTCCTTGACCATTGTATTCCTCCAGCACCATTATTATTATTATTATTATTAGAAAACAAACAAATATTAGTCTTGTACAAAATATTATTATTATTATTATTATTATGAAAGAGCCTTTTATTTCAAAACAACAAAAGAGTTCATACAGTGATAGGAGGGAGTCTCGCAACAATCTGAGCTCCTACCCTTATTATTATTATGAAACCAGGCATTTTATTAAGATAGGAAAAAATAAGAGTAATTACATAGTACGTGTGGGGAGTCTAGCAACAAGTTGAGACCCAACACCAATCTGAATAGCAATACCTACTCTTATGAAAAAGTAATTTCCTACTTTAATAGTGGAGTCATGCCTAGAAACAAAATTCTTGAGCCGCTTCAAAAATGCCACAGTTTCATCACCTAATTCCCCAAGAGTTGTAAAAGTCAAGGTGCCAAAATTATAACCATTAGCTTTACAAATATCATCAGATTTACTCCTCTTCTTCTCAATAGCTTTTGCCAAAGCAAGACCAGGTGTAAAAGCAGAAACACCACCCCCGGCAAATGGTGAAACACCCGTAACATCAAAGCAAGTATCGCGTCCATCCTCCCAATTATACACCAAGACGTCAGCTGGTCTTAAACCACTACCTTCATTAGTGAGAAAACCAAGAGGAGCTTCAACTTTGGTAGAAACACTAGCTCTAAAACAAATGTCAGCAATTGTATCTCTAACATGATTGTGCCTAGATTTGTTGCCCACTGTACTAGCACAATGAACCGCATGATCACCAAAAGCATCCATAGGTTTCCCACAACAAGAGCAAGGGGAATCAACAACAAGTAAAGGAATGCCTAATCTATAACCCAAAACTGCATTGAAATGTTGAGGTCCAATTTTCTGACCAAGGCCCTCAGCTGGAACTGCCAATAAAAAATCTTGAGCATGCTGGATCTTATTACACTTCCACAAAGCTAAATCTCTAGAAGTCATACAATAGGTGGTAGGCATCTTCTTAGTAATCTCAGCAAAATATTGAACAACCAAGGCACGCATATGATGAGGGGCAAATTCAATAATGCAAGAAGAGTCAAAGCCACACACCTGAGAGAAATCATCAAGAGCTTGCTGGAAAGCTAAACTCTTACCAGATATGCCAGCACCAAGTAGAATTTCACACTGTAACAACTGAGTTTGAAAGCAGGATGCTAAAAAACAATAATGGGAGGTGTCTTGTAAGGAGTAAATACCTAAACCACCTTCACTGATAGGCAATGTAGCCATCCTGTATTGCAAAGGGCCATAGCCTGGACCATCACCAACAAGTAAATGTCTCAGATATTTGAAAAGATAATCATCATACAAACACAGAGCAGAATGGGATAAAATAGGTGCAGTAGTCCTCATAGAGAAATAAAGCCTTGAAACCCCAATGCAATTGCGCAGAAGCAGTAATTCACACTGTGGGTCTTGAAGTTTCTGAACAGCATCCATCAAACAGATAGTCTTGTTAACCCTTGCAAGCATCAACTGATTACATAATTCAACTTTTGTACTGACTGCTCCACCCAAAAGCTTGACTCCATGTGCAGGTCTACCAATGTCAGCAGGAAAGATATCTTTGTGATTGCACCTAGGATCTAAGGATGGCCAAAAAATTTCAGTTTTCTGAATATTAAGCTCAAGACCCCTGCCAAACCCTTCATGCTGAATGATGCTAAGGGATTTAACAACCATCATTGTGTCACCAATTATGGTGCCATCATCTAAATACCAAGCTTGCAGACCAAGCTGACATTCTCTGGAAATTTGAAGAACCAAAGGGTGGAGTGTTAAAGCAAACAGCAAAGGACCCAAAGGATCCCCCTGTTGCACACCTTGAGCAGAGGAGAGAGTATAAGGACCATAATACAACCTAGCAGGGGAAGCATAACAAAACTCCACCCATCAGGAAATAGCAAGACATATATTCCTAACCTCTTGAATCTCATTGTCCTGTCAACCATGTTAAATGCATTCTTGAAATCAACTAGAAGCCTAGTTAAGGATGAATCATGTTGTTGCTCCATGACCATTCTGTTGACAGCATGTACAATTGCTTCACTGCCACAAGGAACCCCAACACCAAATTGAAAGTCTTTCAAATATCTATTCATGTCTTCACTGACCAAGGAGGCAGCACACTTGGAAACCAATCTCCTCCATATAGTGCCTACAGCTATGGGTTTAATACCACCACCTGGCTTCACCAAAGGGGTTAGAGGAGCACTAGCAATATATTCCCCAAGTTGCTGAGGGCATCTGCCAGCCAAAAACAAGTTGACAATAGCTGTAATAGAGCCCAGAACTTCATCAGCTATGGCAGCAGCAGGACCACATTGAGCATCCAAGAGATATTGTGCATGTAAACCATCCCTGCCACAAGATGTACCTTTAGGGAAGCTTTTGAGTCTTCCAAAGACTAACTCCTTATCAGCACTTCCAGGCTCAGAAATATGAGGAGAAGCTGGCAGATGAGGTGATGGTGCTGATGGATGTTTCAACTGCAACTCAGCCAAAGTATCTTCATTCTAAGGGGCAACACCATTGGAGGTTAAGACCCTAATGGCTGCAGTGTAAGTGCCATTGCTGAGTTTCCTTTTACACAAGCTAATATTGATATCCTCTTGTGATTGCTTCTTAAGTGAGCTATTATACTTAGGAGGCTTGGGAGCAGCAGTGACTTCAAGCAAGTTCTGAATAAGTGTTACACAACCATCTGGTTCACACCATACATTGAGAGCTTGATTAATAGAGTGAACTTGTAATCTCCTCCTGTTACCTGATCTCCTCTCTTCACTATTCTGTGGAGTGTAATTAGAAAGCACACAAATAGGAAACAACAACAATTTCACCCAACCTGAGACATCGGCAGGGTTAAGAATGACAACCTCCATAGTCTGCTTAAAGGCTTTGGCAAAGCTGAGCCTACAATGTGCTGGGATATGCCTTATAGTGTATCTGAGATCTAAAAAAATTATCTAGCAAATCCACATTCAACACAAGAGACTCACCTTCTCCATCAACACACCCATCATCTCCACCAGGACAACTAGAATCATTAACCCTGTCTATGGTTGTGTAAGGTCTCTGAATGCCATGAATGATGAAGGCAACACCTCCATCCTGCCATGAAGCTTGAACCATGGGACCATTATGTGATTTGCAAGAAACACTCCAAGTGTGAGACTTCATACATGTAGTGCAAATCCACATCCTGAGACTCCTTAGAACAACCTCCCACCTGTCATAGATTGTAGCATTTTGTCTAATACGTTCCCTGCATACATCAATACACTTACCATGAACAAGGTGAAAATCATCCATATGCCTGAAGAAGGAACTTCTTGCAAGTCCTCTACCACCAATACCATCTGTACACCCATCCAAACCAATATATGGGCAGTGAAACCTATTGTCCGTAATACCTAATTTAGGTGAAGAACTAACCCTTTTGGTTCCCAAATTTGGTGAAGAAACACCACCAGTGACAGAATGGATAGGAGGGGTTGATTTTGGTCTGGTTTTTGGCTTAGAAGCTGGATTAGAAATTGGTGAATGAAAATTGCAGCGACTACTACGAGTATTAGGCATGATGATGAAGAAAATCGGTATAGAAACACCACCAAACAACTATATTCTGTGAGAAGTAACAACCCAAAGGAGGTCAAAATCCGACAGAAAATAGGAGTTGGTGAGCTCAAAATGAAGAGTAAAAGGATTGGCGAATGATGAAAATGAAGAACAAGGGGATTACAGGACAATAATGGGGGAAAATTGGTCGATTTCAATCTCAAACCCTTATTATTATTATTATTATTATTATTATTATTATGAAATGCCATTTTATTTAGACAAAAGAAACTGAGTTTACAATATATCACGTAGAACGAGTTGGGAGCCTAGCCACAAGCTGAGCTCTTACCCCTTTCTGGATGGCTAATCCTATTCTAATAAAAAGGAAATTGCCTACATTCACTGTTGCATCATGCCTAGCAAGAAAGTTCTTTATTCGCTTCAAGAAATCCACAGTCTCATCCCCAAGTTCACCCAAGGTAGTAAAGGCCAAGGTGCCGAAATTATATCCGTTGTCGATGCAAATCTGGAGATACTTCTCGCGCTTTTTCTCAATAGCTTTTGTTAAGGCGAGTCCTTGTGTGAAAGTCTCCACGCCTCCTCCAGTAAAGGGTGAAATCCCAGTGACATCAAAGCATGTGTCTCGTCCATTATCCCAATTGTAGACCAAGATGTCAGCCGGCCTCGAGTTACCCCCCATCTTGAGTAAGAAAACCCAAGGTAGCTTCAATTTTAGTTGATACACCGGCTCTGAAGCAAATGTCATCGAAGGTATCACGAACAATGTTGTGCCGAACCTTGATCCCAACTTCGCTCGCACAATGTATAGCATGGTCCCCAAAATCATCCATATCTCTGCCGCAGCAAGAACATACATCAATTCCAGTAATAAGAGGTATGCCAAGCCTGTACCCGAGAACTGCACCGAAATGGCGTGGTCTATCTTTTGTCCTAGTCCATCTGCGGGGATTGCGAGGAGATAGTCTTGTGCATGTTGAATCTTATTGCTTTGCCATAAGGCTATGTCCCGTGGAGACATGTTGTATGTAGAAGGCATATTCTTCGTCACCGCTGCAGAATATTGAATTGCTAAGGCGCGCATAGGATGGGGGCAGATTCATTAATGCATGATGATGATTCAATGCCACTGACGTGAAGGATTCAACAGCTAGGTGGAAGTGATTACCTTTGACTGCAATACCTGACTGACTTAGCATTGCTTCCTGTAAGTGTTGAGTTTGGATACACGATGCAAGGTAGCAATATTCCATCGTATCTGCCATTGAATAAACTCCCAAACCTCTTTCCCTGATAGGTAAGGTTGCGAGTCTGTATTGAAAGTCTCTGAACCCTGGTCCATCACTAGTCACTAACTGCCTCAAATAAGAAGCCAGATGAGTATCAAAAACGGAATGACCTTGTTGCACATAAGAAGGAGCAGTAGTCCTCATAGTGAAATAAAGACGCGACACTCCAGTACAATTTCACAGTAGAAGTAGCTCGCATTGAGGGTCTTCAAGGGTTTGCACGGCGTCCATGAGCTCCATTGTCTTGTGTACCCGATCCATCACTATCCGACTGCAGTATTGTGGATGTAGGCTTACCGGACCACCAAGTAGTTTAACTCCAACAGTTGGTCTACCAATTTCAGGTGGGAAAACGTCACGCTGTGTGCTCCTGACATCAAGGTGTGGCCAGAATATTTCTGTCTTGAACATTTAATTCTAAGCCTACAGCCCTCCCTTCCTTCTGGATGCCGGGAACAAAGCGTTGGTTGATAGTGTCACAGGGCTGAGCTTCGTAGGCTTCGTGTATATGAGGGAATTTCCTCGATCGAACTAAAAAGACGCCAAGTACCTTTTCTCTGGATCTCACCTCCCCTTCTTACAATCAAACAGATGGAAGATATGCACTCTCGCCCACTTATCCTGTTGCTTACGATTGATCTGATCAAAGATAGGAAACTCTCTCTAAAAAATAATTAACTCGAAGCGGGTCTAGAAGCTTTATTGGCTTCCCTTTTGAGGAAATAGCTTTGCTGACCAACAAGCAAGGGCTCCTAGCGTTGCGCATTAGCACGCGCATCCCTTTTCTTGGTCCAACTCCCTTGTGACGCTACTACGTTGTTGTAAGTCCCTGTATTTTTTGCACCTGGACAGTTGTTTTCAAGGCTCTTAATTCCTTTCTATCTGATATAGGATCTAAAGATCATTAACTGCTGTTATTATTATTATTTTTATTATTTTTTATTTTTTTATTTTTTTATTTTTTTTTGCCAAAATATAACCATTTGTTTATTATAATTATTATTATTAATATCATCATAAAACAAACACTTTATTAGGAAAAACAAACACATTATTATTATTATTATTATTATTATTATTATAATAAAAATAAGCATTATATTATTATAAAGTGCTGAGGGAAAACTCAGCACTTTATTATGAAACAGCACTTTATTATTATTATTATTATGGCGCTTTATTTCAAACAACAAAGAGTTCATACAGTAGAGGAGGGGTCTAGCGACAAGCTGAGCTCCTACCCCTTTTTGAATAGCGACGCCTATTCTAATGAAGAGGAAATTTCCAACTTTAGATGTAGTATCATGCCTAGAAATGAAATTCTTCAGTCTTGTGAGGAAGATCACAGTTTCTTCCCCGAGTTCTCCCAATGTCGTAAAGGCCAAGGTGCCAAAATTGTATCCATTGGACCTGCATATCTCTATGTATTTGTTGCGCTTTTGCTCGATAGCTTTGGACAAGGCAACTCCTGGGACGAAAGATTGAACCCCTCCACCCGTAAAAGGGGAAATACCTGTGACATCAAGGCAGGTGTCACGACCATCCTCCCAATTGTAGACTAGAATATCCGCGGGCCTTGAACCTCCACCTTCTTGAGTAAGAAACCCTAAAGAAGCTTCAACCTTAGTTGTTACCCCCGCTCGAAAGCAAATATCCGCGAACGTGTCGCGAACACGATTGTGGCGAGACTTGGGCCCAACTCCGGTTGCACAGTGAAGAGCGTGGTCACCATAAACATCCATACTCCTTCCGCAGCTAGAGCATGGTTTGTTTTCTTCAAAGAGGGGTATCCCTAGCCTGTAGCAAAGTATCGCATTGAAATGACGGGGCCCAATTTGTTGTCCAAGCCCCTCTGCAGGTATGGCTAAAAGGTAGTCTTGTGCGTGAGCCAGCTTGTTGCTTTGCCATAGTGCGAGATCGCGCCTAGTCATGTGATAAGTTGCTGGCATCTCCTTCACCACAGTAGCAAAATACTGAACTGCCAAGGTCTTCATAGGATGGGGGGCTAGTTCGTTAATGCATTGTGGGGAGGCGAGCTTGCTCACACTAACAAATCTGTCAATAGCTTGCTCTGTAGAACGACCTGAAACCGAGGTGTCTGACTGCCTGAGGATGTTAGATTGCAACTCTTTGGTCTGTAGGTAAGATGCCAGGAAACAGTATTCCATTGTGTCTTTCATAGAGTAGATCCCTAGCCCTCCTTCCTTGATGGGTAGAGTTGCCAGTCTATGCTGCAGGATGCCGTAGCCAGGGCCGTCTCCGGTGATTAGCTGTTGCATGTATTGGAAGAGATAGGCGTCGTATGCTACCTGAGCTTGTTGCAGGTGGCTTGGGGCTGTAGTCCGCATGGTGAAGTAGAGTCTCGACGTCCCGGTACAGTTGCGAAGCAGTAAAAGTTCACTCTGTGGGTCTTCCAAAGTACGTACAGATTCCATTAACCTGATGGTTTTCTGCACCCTGTCCATACCCATCTGACTACAGTATTGTGAGTTCAAGCTCACAGGCCCTCCAAGCAGTTTGACCCCCACTGAAGGTCTACTGATTTCTGCAGGGAACAGACCTTGACACTTGCTTCTTTCATCAACAGCAGGCCAGAATAACTCGGTCTTCCTGACGTTTAAGTCAAGACCTCTAGCCCTACCTTCTTCCTGTATTATGTGGAATGCTTTGGAAACCTCTAATGTATCTCCTATGATTGTGCCATCGTCGAGGTACCAGGCTTGTAGCTCCAGCTTGCATTCTCTTGATAGTTTCTGCGTTATGGGGTGAAGGGTTAAAGCAAAAAGCAATGGCCCTAAAGGGTCACCTTGCTGGACGCATGTAGCTGAAGATAGAACATTTGTGCCGTAGTATAACCGTGCTGGGTGGGAGTAGCAGAACTCCACCCATCTAGAGATGGCAGGGCAATGCAAACTGACCTCCTGTAGTGTAGACGTTCTGTCTATTTGGTTGAATGCGTTACGAAAGTCCACCAACAACATGGAAATTGAATTATCTGAGTGATGCTCATGCACAATGCGGTTGACAGAGTGTAGTATTTCCTCCCCACCACATGGGATTCCAACTCCGAACTGGAAGTCTCCCTAGACATTTCCTTACTGACCACTGCTGCAGCTACTTTGGAGACGAGTCGCCTCCAGATTGTGCCAACTGCGATTGGTCTGATACCGCCGTCAGGTTTCAGTAATGGTGTGACTGGTGCGCTTGCAATGTATTCGCCTAGTTGGAGAGGGCAGTGAAACTAGCACTTTATTAGAAAACTAGCACTTTATTAGAAAACCAAAATAAGAGTTTTAGCACTTTATTATTATTATTATTATTATTATTATTATT
>JAJJMA010204754.1:0-12743 GCA_023529015.1 Papaver nudicaule | reverse complement strand
TTATTAGAAAAGCAAAGAAATTAGTCTTGTACAGTGCCGGAAGGGAGCCTAGCTACAAGCTGGGTCCCCACGCCTTTCTGAATCGCAAAACCTATTCTAATAAAAAGAAAATTGCCAACATTCATAGATATATTATGCCTAGCCGTGTAAGTCTTCAATCGCTTCAAAAACTCCATTGACTCGTCCCCTAATTCGCCCAAGGTAGTGAAAGCCAAGGGAGTAAAGTTGTAACCATTGGAATCGCACACTTCCGAGTACTTGCTACGCTTCTGCTCGATTGCCCTAGATAATGCCACTCCAGGAGTATGAGTCTGAACACCACCGGTGAAGGGAGAAACCACAGTGACATCAAGGCATGTATCGCGTCCATTATCCCAGTTGTAGACTAGGATGTCTGCAGGCCAGGAGTATAATAATAATAATTATTATTATTATTATTATTATTATTATTATTATTTATTTTTATTTATTTTTTTTATTTATTTATTTTTTCTTTTGTTTACACGGTGCGTGTTGGGAGCCTAGCCACAAGCTGAGCTCCAACCCCTTGCTGAATAGCGATGCCTATTCTAATAAAGAGGAAATTACCAACTGTTACCGTGTTATCATGCCTAGATAAAAAGTTCTTCAATCTCTGAAGAAAAGTCATAGTTTCTTCACCCATTTCTCCCAAGGTTGTAAAGGCCAAAGGGCTGAAATTATAACCGTTGGATTTGCATATCTCCAAGTATTTGCTTCGTTTACCGTCGATGGCTTTGGACAAGGCAACGCCAGGTGAAAAAGAGTCAACACCTCGGCCTGTGAAGGGTGAGACTACAGTGATATCAAAGCAGGTGTCACGACCTTCCTCCCAGTTGTAGACCAATAAATCTGCCGGACGAGAGCTACCACCCGCTTGAGTAAAGAAACCCAAAGAAGCTTCGACCTTAGTAGAAACACCTGCACGAAAGCAAATGTCCGCAAAAGTGTTGTGAACCGTGTCATGTCGAAACTTGAGGCCCACCTCAGTTGCGCAGTGTACGGCATGATCGCCATAAATGTCCATCGGACGTCCACAACATAAACATGGCTTGTCCAGGGCGTAAAGTGGTATGCCAAGCCTGTAGGAGATCACTGCGATGAATTGGCGCGGTCCCATTTTCTGTCCAAGACCCTCTACAGGTATAGCTAGCAAGTAGTCCTGAGCATGAGCAATCTTATTGCACTGCCATAGAGCTATATCTCGCCTAGACATGCTGTAAGCAACAGGCATGTCCCTAACCACAGCAGCAAAGTGTTGAGTCGCCAAAGATTGCATAGGATGGGGGGCTGACTCACTTATGTGTTGTGGGGATTCAAGGGAACTGACCTGCACAAAGCTGTCAATGGCCTGTTGGATGACAGAGCCTGCGACCGAGACTCCTGACTGATCAAGGATGCTTACTTGTAGCTGTTTAGTCTGTAGATGTGAGGCTAGGAAGCAGTAGTACGAGGTGTCCTTCATAGAGTAGATGCCAAGGCCGCCTTCTCTGATGGGCAGAGTTGCCAATCTATATTGCAGGAGGCCAAAACCAGGGCCATCACCAGTGATGAGGTGCTGTAGGTATCTTGAGAGATAGGAGTCAAACATCACCTGCCCTTCAAGGAGGTGGATAGGAGCAGTTGTGCGCATGGTGAAATAGAGTCTAGAAACTCCAGTGCAGTTTCTAAGCAACAACAGTTCGCTTTGTGGGTCATTCAAGGTGTGAACAGCATCCATGAGCATGATTGTCTTTTGCACTCTATTCACCACCATCTGACTACAGTAGTGTGGGTTTAAACTCACTGGACCACCAAGCAGTTTGACACCAGTAGAGGGTCTAGAGATATCATCAGGGAAAACACCTTCTTGGAAGCTTCTGTTATCCACACTTGGCCAAAACAGCTCAGTTTTCCTGACATTCAGGCTCAACCCCCTAACTGCCCCTTCCTGCTGAATGATGTGAAAAGATTTTGAGACCTCCAAAGTATCCCCAATTATTGTACCATCATCAAGGTACCAGGCCTGCAGTTGCAAACTGCATTCCCTAGAAAGTCTCTGTGTAATGGGATGGAGGGTTAGAGCAAAGAGAAGGGGACCCAATGGGTCACCCTGCTGCACTCCTTGCGCTGAAAACACCACATCTGAGTTGTAGTACAATCTGGCTGGAGTGCAGTAGCAAAACTCCACCCACCTGGAGATACTGGGGCAATGTAGCCTAACTTCATGCAACATGTCAGATCTGTCCACCAGGTTAAAAGCGTTTCTTAAATCTACCAACAACATAGACATAGAGTCATCACTGCACTTGTCCTCTATGAGTCTGTTGACAGAGTGCAGGATTGCTTCACCACCACATGGCACACCCACACCAAATTGGAAATCTGCAAGATAAGTGGACATCTCCTTACTGACAGCAGCAGCAGCTACTTTAGAGGTTAGCCTTCTCCAAATTGTGCCCACAGCAATGGGCCTAATACTGCCATCAGGTTTGAGCAGGGGGGGTGAGTGGTGCACTAGCAATGTACTCACTCAGCTGAGGTGGGCATTGGCCTGACAAGAGGAGGTTCACAATGGATGTGATGGAGTGCAACAGACCATCATCAACATCAGCACCAGGGCCATTAAGCACATCAATGAAGTGTTGAGCATGTAGCCCATCCCTACCACAAGCTGTTCCTTTAGGGAAACTCTTCAATATGCTCAGAATCATGTTCTTATCAGCCATAGCAGGTGCAGAGTCACATGGAATGCTGGGCAATGTTGGTGGTGGTGCATCAGGGTGTTTAGCTTGCAGGTCATGTAGGGTGTCTACAGTTGGTGGAGCCACACCACTAGAGGTAAGGACCCTAATTGCAGCAATATATGTGCCTTCCCCAAGCTTTCTTTGGCAAAGCTTGATATTCATATCCTGCTGGTTCTTGTTTTTCTTTGGTGGCTTCTTGCTAGTGGTAGATGCATCACCATATTCTGCAAGCAACTCCTTAGCTAAGGCCAAACACCCATTCTGCTCCCTCCAATGTGCAAGAGCCTGATTTATAGTATTCAACTGAAACTTTCTCCTCTCACTGGACCTGATGTTCTCATGGGGGACATAATTCCTCAACACACAAATACGGAGAAGCATCAACCTTACCCAATTAGATATCTCCCTAGGACTCTGGACAACACAATCCATGGCTTGTTTAAAGACTCTTGAAAAACTCAGTCTACAGTGATGTGGTATGTACCTGGTGGTGTTGATTTTGAGTTTGAGAATCTTGTCAAGCAATTCCACTGTGAGTCCTTCTTCAAATTCAAACCCCACATCTACACATATATCTTCAGCTGCATCCACCAATGGTGTTGGTCTAGAGATGCCATGTATGAGAAAGGATGCCATTCCTTCCTCAACTGTTGGTTCAGAGATGTGTTCAATGTGGTTTTTGCATTTGGTTCTCCAAGTATGAGTCTTCATACATAGGGTGCAAAGCCAGAGCTTAGTATGTTGAAGGTATGTCTCCCAGAGAGTGTAGGCAGTGACATTTGTGATCAGCCTTTCTCTGCAGGTATCTCCTCCCTCACCAGGCATATGATGTTTGTCTTCAAAATGTCTACCAATGGATGTACGAGCAAAACCCCTCTGCTTGACGCCATTAGAGTAATCGTCAAAACCTCGAAAAGGACAATCCACCATGTTTCCATGGTTTTGTGAAGAAATTGGGTTACTGTTAGATTGACTGGATTGGGTACGGGTTCTAGGCATTTGTGGATGAAATCCGTTAAATTGGGTGTGAAATTGATGAAGGAAGGAAGAGAATCGAAGAATGGTGATGAAGTGCAGGGGATTACAAGCGTGAATTAGATGAATTTGAGGAAATTTCAGTCTTCCCTCATCAACGCCCAAAAATCGCCTGAGAATCGTCGGACCGTCTCTCTCCTCCGTCAAATTTGAATGGTTATTATTATTATTGTTATTATTATTATTATTATTATTATTATTATTATTTTTTTTATTATGAAACAAATTTTATTTGAATAACAAAGAGTTTTACACAGTACAAGAAGGGAGCCTAGCAACAATCTGGGCCCCAACCTCTTTCTGAATAGCCAAACCTATCCTGATGAAGAGGTAATTTCCTACAGTAATGGTAGAATCATGTCTAGTCAAAAAGTTCTTCACACGTTTCAGAAAATCTACGGTTTCTTCTCCAAGCTCTCCTAAGGTAGTAAAAGCCAAAGTGCCAAAGTTATACCCATTTGATGTACAAATGTCCAAATATTTGCTGCGTTTCTTCTCTATGGCTCTAGTCAAGGCAAGCCCAGGTTGAAAACTTTGTACACCCCCATTTGTAAATGGAGAGATACCAGTGACGTCAAAGCACGTATCACGACCGTTCTCCCAATTGTAAACCAGGATATCCGCAGGTCTCGAGCCACCACCTTCGTTAGTAAGGAAACCTAGTTGGGCTTCAATCTTGGTGGATACTCCGGCTCTAAAACAGATGTCTCCAAAAGTGTCTCGGACACGATTGTGTCGGTGCTTGGGGCCTAATTCAGTTGCACAGTGTAGCGCGTGGTCACCATATGCGTCCATATTCCTTCCGCAACAAAGACATGGGCTATCCTCAACAAAGAGGGGTATGCCTAATCTATAACTTAATACAGCAGTAAAATGGCGAGGGCCCATAGTTTGCCCAAGCCCAACTGCGGGTATGGCAAGAAGGTAGTCCTGAGTGTGTTGGAGCTTGTTATTTTGCCAAAGTATAAGATCTCTCCTTGTCATATTGTAGTCGGTAGGCATGTTCTTGGTCACTGCCGCGAAGTATTGAACCGCCAATGCTCGCATGGGGTGGGGGGCTGATTCATTAATATCTTGCGACGACTCAAGTAGGCTAACCTGTACAAATTTGTCCAAGGCTTGCTGGAATGTGGAGCTGGGGACTTGTACACCAGAATGGCAGAGAATGGTACCCTGAAGTTGCCGTGTTTGTAGGCAGGAAGCCAAGTAGCAGTAGTTCAGTGTGTCTTGCATTGAGTATATCCCTAGGCCTCCTTCTCTAATAGGCAGTGTGGTTAGTCGTTGTTGCAGTAAACCATAGCTAGGGCCATCTCCCACTGTTAGCTGCCTCATGTAATTGAATAGGTAAGTGTCATACATAGCCTGAGCTTCTTGTACATGAGTTGGGGAGGTGGTTCTCATTGTGAAGTAAAGCCTCGAAACTCCGGTGCAGTTACGCAGCAGGAGAAGCTCACTCTGGGGATCATCAATGGTGTGGACTGCGTCCATCAGATTCATCGTCTTCTGCACTCTAGCTTGCACCAACTGACGGCAATAGTGCGGATCCAAACTGACAGGAGCACCGAGCAATTTCACACCTGAAGCTGCTCTACCAATATTGGTGGGGAAAACTCCAGTTTGCGTACTCCTGGTATCATGCAATGGCCAGAAAATCTCTGTCTTTTGAACATTCATGTCCAAACCCACAGATTTTCCTTCATGTTGGATGATGTAGAACGCCTTGGAGATCATCATAGTGTCACCTATAAGGGTGCCGTCGTCTAAATACCAGGCTTGTAAGTCTAACTGACATTCTTGAGAGATCTTTAACACAATGGGGTGTAGTGTCAAAGCGAAGAGCAAAGGTCCCAGAGGGTCTCCTTGCTGCACGCCCATTGCTGAAGACAAGGTAGATGACCCATAATAAAGTCTTGCAGGTTGGGAGTAGCAAAGCTCAACCCATCTAGAGATGCTAGGGCACCTAAGCCTTACCTCTCTGATCATTGCAGCTCTATCAATCATGTTAAAAGCGTTCCTGAAGTCTATCTGCAACATAGTCATTGTGTCGAGGTTGCTCTTCTCTTCCACAATGCGGTTTACTCCATGTAAAATCGCTTCACTCCCACAAGGGACACCAAAATCACTTAGATATCTAGTCATTTCCTGAGTGACTGTAGATGCAGCAGCTTTGGAGACCAAACGCCTCCATATAGTACCCACAGCAATGGGTCTGATGCCCCCTCCAGGTTTTAACAAGGGAGTAAGTGGTGCGCTTGCCAAAAATTCACCTAATTCAGGAGGGCAGTGACCTGCAAGAAGAAGGTTAACAATCCCAGTAATGGATGTCAAGAGCTCATCAGATATAGCAGCGGCAGGGCCGCTAAGCGCATCTAGAAAGTGCTGTGAGTGTAATCCGTCTCTGCCACAACCAGTGCCTTTTGGGAAGCTTTTGATTCTGCTGAGTACAACCTTATTATTATTATTATTATTATTATAGAAAACAAAGAAACTTAGTCTTATTATTATTATGAAAAGGGACTTTATTAGAAAAACGAAACAAATTAGTCTTGTACAGTGCCGGATGGGAGCCTAGCTACAAGCTGGGTCCCAATTCCTTTCTGAATTGCAAAACCTATCCTAATAAAAAGAAAATTCCCAACATTCATAAAGATGTTATGCCTAGCCATGTACGTCTTCAAGCGCCCTAAGAATTCCACTGATTCGTCTCCAAATTCCCCTAAGGTAGTAAACGCCAAGGTACCAAAGTTGTAGCCATTGGTTTTGCACACCTCCAAATACTTGTTGCGCTTTTGCTCGATAGCTCTAGTCAAGGCAAGCCCTGGCGAAGAGTTCATACACGTAATTATTATTATTATTATTATTATTTTGTTGTTGTTGAATATTAAAGGTTGGACCGAAGCCCACTGCCTACAAGCCCAGGTAGCTAGGCAAAGAAAATAAAGAAAAATCTCTTCACCCCGGTGCAGACGAGTTTCGAACTCAGGTCGCTGGTATCACCACCCAATGACTTTACCATTGTACTACAATGACATCTGCATGAGTTGTGCTATCACACGTTCAACCTTATAACTCAAAGAATGAACTCATACCTGTGAGTCGTTCATCTTGTTTCCTTGAATGTTGTATTTCAGATATAGTTTTTATTGATCTGCTTTATCTTGACATATCTTTATCATATCTAACCTATTTATTATCAAATCCTCAGCTGTTTTACATGTTTATTTATACTCCTTATATTATAAAACCTTCAGTATCATTCAGAAGCATTTGGATTAGTTTTTGTTATGAGTTCTGATTGATAGTTGACTTCAGATACAAATTTGATACAACCTACTTTCTTAAGGCCAAAAGCTACCCAAAAGTAAATAGGGGTCCATTTGGCACGATGTAGTTGAAGGGAAGAGTTCAGTCAACGGGTGTAGTCAAGGGTTTCATTGGATAAAACGATGTTTGGTTGGGTTTCGAATGCGTAACATAACAACTACCAGTAATTTATATTACCTCCAATGGGAGAAATCGAATACCGATCTCTTGCATTGAATGTTTACTTCTATTGCAACTTCTAACTCAAGCCTTGATAATATTTTACCATTTAGATTTCATTAACAATTGATTTTCCATGTTCTTCTTCTTGCTCTCTATCTCTTTCTTTTGTGAGAGTTCTTCTGTTCAAATGTTCTTGAATGGATCATGATCTCTCTTTCTTCTCTGAGATGTTCTTCAACGACTCATGATCTATTTGATTGAAGATAAACATACACTGAAATATTATTTCACAATCAACAAAATACAAACCTTAAGAAAAAGCAAAACCAAAATGAAGAAGAATGAAGATGCAGAATCATTGGGACATCAAATCCACTTCTTCTTCTCTGTCGATAACAAGTAAACGAACAACATGAATATAAGTTGTTATTTTATTTTTTCATGTCCAACAGTCTCTATTGTATCTTCCTTTAGCTATTGCAATCTGTCAGCAGAAGACTTAACAAACAAGTAGGAGAAGTCACGAGAAGAGAACAACGCGTATAAGGGTTTTAGAAGAATGATTTTAGGAAAATAATCAAGAGCTTAGGTAATTCACTTTCATCGGTGGAGTTAAATGTAGATTATGGTTTAATTTCATTTTAGGGAAATACGAATTAGGGTTTACAATCAGTAAATTTGTGTGAAAGTGGGAGAAAAATACAATTCAACTTGGATTAAAAGAAGGGTTAGAGTTTATTTTGAATATTGCGAGAAAAAAAAGATTTAAGTTTGATAGTTATGAAGAAATTAAGGCTTGTTTGTTTTTCTATTTAACTTAACTCTTTTGGGTTAAAAATAATAAATGCATGGGCTACATTTAAGAGAAGCCAAAAAATAAAAAAATAAATAAAAAAGAATCAAGGATGACTGTTTCATTTGGAACTTTAATGTTGTGGTCTTCTTGTTTTTTTGTTTTGACACGAACGTTGTATTTGATTACATTTAATTTTATCAAACTAGTCGTCTTTCTATGGAAATTGCATGTTTTCCGTCATTTCCGTAGAATTAAGTTAAAAATGTGGTCTAAAGTTTGCTTTTAACTTAATTATGGAAAGTTTTTTTTTTTTTTTTTTTTTTTTTTTTTTTTCTAAGATTTGTTTCTAGGAAATACACTTTCTATGAAATTGTTTCTTTCCCTTGTATCAAACACAACCTAAATTGGTCATTACATGTTCTACATATATGTAATATTAGATGAGCACTTGCATTGTGGAGGCCGACTGGAATTTTGAAAAAATACAAACCGAAGTAAATTTAACTAAAAGCGATGTGGTGATATTTATCAATCCGGATTGGTTATAAGCTTCGTTAACTGAGTATTTAAATTTAATTTCAATTGCTAGCATTTGGATACAAATTCGACCATTTTTCATTCAAATTGATGGAGCTTAACAATAATTTAGCACTCTAGTTATAAATTATCAAATCAATTTGATCGAATCAGACGGAATTGGAAAAGTACTTTCATCTAAACCTTGATTTTGTTATAATTTGTTTTGAAGATGCACTCTTGATTGTTTAGTAATTGAAGAACCCCCAATATTTGATTATCAAATCAGTTTGATCATATTCGACAATATTTAATCGAATTGGGATGTGAAAAGTAGGAGATACCGAGATACACCACTAACTTTTGAATTCGTGAACCTAGTTGATTATGGTTGTTTGAACGATCTCGTAAATCAATATTCAAACAACAACCTGAGTATAGTTCAGAGAACCGAACCCTAACAAACGGGTTCTCGTAGATCTCAAGAGAGATGGATTCACTCAAAGGTTATGAATCAACAAACTTGCAATTACTTCAATTATATAGATCAGAGACAATATAACGCGGAAGGGAAAAGTAATGCAAGACACCAGAATTTTGTTAACGAGGAAACTGCAAACCTTGCAGAAAAACCCCGGGACCTCGTCCAGTTTGAACACCCTTAGTATTAATCGAATACAGACGCTATCATACTCTAAGACTTCGGACAGGAATGTATCGAGCCTGAACTAACCTTACAAGCAATCCAACTACCAATGTGCTAATACGTCTCTTGGCTCCCGCAGAAACCTACGTACTTGATTCCCCTAGCTGACGTCCTTTACAGGCCCTAGGAGTTTCTCCACTTCCCTTCGCGAAGACTAGCGCTACCCTGCCTCTAACAGGACGCCTAAAAGTATCCAAGTGATTAAACGAGAATACGATTGTGATTTCCTTTAGACTTAGAGTCAAGGTTAATGGAAATCGGTTTACTCTGAATAGGGCTTATTGATCTAGCCTAAACAGTTTTACCTCCTAACACTTGCCGAACTTAGTATTAAACCTAGTTCGTGAATATGCGTTACGGAACTTCTAGGGTTTACGATACAAGATCTACCTTACGAAGTTTCTATCAAATCTTGGTCGTAATAAGATTGAAATAATTCAATCGACCCAAGATACAGGTTCGGGAATTTAACTTCAGACCCGTGCTTCACGATCCTCAAGCGAAGTCTTTCAATAGTCGTAGTCCAAGAAAAGGACGTCGAGATGACGATCAATTTTTATGCAAGGATACACATATGTGTAGAGGATTGGAATTGTATCTTGCAGAAGGTCGTCCATTTATAGTGATCATCAAGGGAGGCTTTGCTTTAAAGTTAAGCAACATTGAGTAGGGCTCAAGCAAGTTCCGGATCTTAAAAGCCCATAACTTGAATACCCAGTCTCAATTTTCTTCTAGCCTTTGGTTAAGACCAATGGTCATAGGAAGACTCACCTTGATAGAAGGATGGCAATTTAGGTTCAAGCTAGTTGAAAATTACGTGGATTAAGTATTTGAATTCCATGGGCCAAGTAATGTCTAAGTTCGAAAAGTAAACATACCCAACCGAAAACTTCAATGGAAGTTTTCCATGGCTTATATAAACGCGTACATAGAGCAGGTATTTTGGAGTTCATGAGAAACAGAGAACTCGTATGAACACGTACATGAACGCGTTCATATACAACGCTCGTTCTCAGGAATGCCTTGTGCAACATGTGTACGCGTTCATGAACGCGTAGACTGTTGAGGTCATTTCATGAGACAACTCAACTTACTCTCCTTAGGCATATGATCACGGATGTGACTAATGTGAAAGGGTATATTCCACTTATAAACCTTCGGATCATATAGACTATTGATATGATAGAATGGCAAATACGAAACATGGAAAGGAAAAACCTTTCTAACCTTTAGTGAGGACGTTATGATTTATCAAGTAGTAAGCTCCGGTCTTCATCTTCAATGGTCTTCGTCTCGCTTACCTAAAACTATTATAGTCCGAGTTGTAGAGCAAACTTATGAAGGATTGTGTTTTTGTCATCTAAACTTGACAACTGATTTGAGATAGCAATATCAGTGAGTTCAACCGAGCAATGCTCTAACAATCTCCCATTTTTTCAATTTTAGTGACAAAACCAATCTTACATATGGATTCAAAAAGTAAAATCTTTTAGCCCTAACTATAATGTACTTGATCTTCTTGTAATCTTCAACGTCTTCAAATAAGAGTGTTTCTGCAAGTGAAGATTCAAGGTAGAGATAACAAACTTCAAAGTCAATACACATCTTGGTTCTAGAAGGACATAGTCCAATAAGAGTTTGTTATGTAATTGAGTAGTATATAAAACTTGTAAGCATATTGCATCGATGCTTAAAGATACTACACAATATGATATGTTCTCCCCCTTACTCAATACGCTAACCTTTGCTTTGACATGACAAGCACATCGCTTTTACTCCCCCTATGACAATGTCGTATATATCGTAGTAGATAGAAAGATTTTACTCCCCCTTACTACAAGATTTCTCCCCCTTTTTGTCACAAAAATAGACAAAAAGAAAAGAAAAATAGATATCCTCATAAAATAACATCAATTAATGTAGACAAAGGTAAACATACCTGAAACGAGAGATAAAAATATAAAATTCTCTCATAATTTCCACACCCGCACACCCCAAAAAGATATTACCATGAAGCACTAGTTTAAAAGAACTCTCCCCCATTGTTTGTCATTCTAAATGGAACAGCGCGACGACCTTCCCAAGCAAGGATTTGGAATAAATAATTGGGTAAAGCACAATTTTACAAGTAAAATTGCAATTATGTTTTTATTTTCCCTAGCCAGTTACGGTCAAATAGGAATTCAAGGTTTATCTTCCAAATTCTCAGAGAGTTTCGGTCAACCATCGCCTTTAAAGAAAACATAAGGTTACCTCTTCCTAGTGGTTGTAAGACTAAGAATCAAAGGTACAACATTTTATCCGGCGGAGTCCAACATTGTCTCCTACGAGGTTCCTCCTTATCAAAATCGTCTCCTCTTAGCCATAAGAGTCAGAAGCATGGATTTTGATAGTTCTTCATGAACTGCTTTACCCGAACAGGTGGTATGGCTAAAAAAGAAAGTTCGCGATATATGCAATACTTTCATATAGATAATCAATTAAGATAAAGCATTACAATCATCAATTAAGATTTTAATTTAATAACCTCTATTGATAAAAAGAAAACATGGAAGTACTATAAGCAAAACATGCTTAGATCAATAAGATGACTACTTCTAGCATGGTGATTACCCAAACCCTAAGGAAAAGACAAAAAGCTTTTTAATAGGGAGTTAACTATGCTAACAAAGACTGACCTAAATATCAGATTCAGTATCTTCTTTAGGGTCTTCTTCTGGTTCACTTGAACTGTCGAAGTCATCAGCTTTCTTGAACACGTAGTGAACGTAGTTAGGTTTTGTATCTCCATCAGAAATATTGTTAAACATATTGTTCAAGTCATCCTTAATAACTGATATATCTGCTGCCAGTTCATGAATCACAGTTCCCAGTAATTTCATGTTGTTAACTATGTCAACAAGTTGGATTTTGAAAGCTTCAAACTTTTTTAGAAAGTCGTGAACGACTTCTGCAGAGATCACGGTGTCATCTTCTACATCTTGATGATCATAGGCAAAGTAACTATTTGTTGTTGCATAGATTTCTTGAGAATCAAGAGTTCCAGCAATAGCATCATCAAGAAAAATTCTCTTCCTTTTCCTTTCGATCCCAACACCTTCACAATCCATAACTTTGCAAGCTTCTTCCAAATTATTTCGTGTGACACTACGAGTAATATGTTTCATGGTTTATAGTGAACGAGATTGCACGTGATTTTCAAGTCCGAGTAGGCGTGGTATTTATAATATCGCAAAGATGAGATAATAAAGGAATTTGACAAGCACAAGGTCCTTATCAAGGAAGGCGGTTCTGAAACGTGTATATTCACGTTCTGGAGTTTTTCGGGAGAAAATACTTATTCTTTACGTTTCCGAACGGGTTTGGCAACCCTCAAGGATGTCTAGGTATTTCACAAACAGATCCAATAAAATTGGATGTGCGTGCCCATATTGAAAGAATTAATGTATACCCAAAATAT
>JAJJMA010204739.1:0-21719 GCA_023529015.1 Papaver nudicaule | reverse complement strand
TGCTCTGGGCAAAGTTTTTAGATTTCAAATGCTCTGGGCAAAGTTTTATGGTTGGAAAGTAAAGCAACAAGACCCAATTAAAAGGGAAGCAACAAACGCAGTATCCAAACCAATGCAAAATATAGAGAGCCAAAAGTTTGTGTAAGCCAATTAGAAGCAAGGAGTTTAACGATCAAGCCAATCAGAAACAAAATTCAGCTTATCATTCAATATCTGACAATATTTTAATGTGTTGAATTTTATATTGCAAGAAATTTTATACAGGCAATGATAAAGCACTTGGTTCTGATAATTTGGTGTGCAAGTAAAAACATGAATGCAAATGTCAAGTTGGAAAAGCTAAAATAATTCCGGCAGGCTTTATCTTGATAGAAGGGCTTAGGAATCCACCTTGATAGTTCTATCACGAGCAAAGATGCACACTTCCAACCCATTAGACAGCTCAATTGGTACCGAAGAAGAAAGAAGAAGTACTATGCTTTTGAAGATTTATAGATATGTTTTAATTTTTCTAGCTTGTATTAGATTTTATTCCGTTCTTAAACGGAAAACAGATGTAATCTTATTCATGTTTCCAAATGTAGGCTGCGTTTACTAAGTCAGTGTACTTGATCTCACTTGATGAATACATTGTGCCTGGAGAGGCATCAACAAGTTTATCGACATCTTTAAAGAAAAATGTGTGTTCACTCTTGGAGATGGCAGTAGAATAAGCTTTTGGCATGATATTTGAATAGGGGAAATAATGACATGTATGAGAGTGTGTGTGTTGTAGAGTGTATAGAGAGTGTGAGTTGTGAGTTATATAAGTGTGCTATGCACACGTGTGAGAGAGTGAGAGAATTGAGCTGTATAAAAACTTAAGAACAGCCTGTAAGTTTCTTATCTTTTTCTCAAGAACACTTACATAACTCACAACTCACACTCTCTTTACACTCTACAACACACACACACACTCTCATACATGTCATTGCCCTCCCTCAATCTCAAGGTATCCTGAAGAGAGACCTTGAGATTTCTCTACGACACACACACACTCTCATACATAGCACAACCATTAGTAGTGTAAAGAGAAAGAGGAGAATGTAGTTCTTAAGAAATAAGGAGTTGGTGTAGAAAGTCTAGTTGCACTATATCAGGTACAACAGTAATAGTTGATGCAAGATAACGAGTCAAGTTGTAGTAAACACATGGATTAGGTGATAGCAGTTGAAGACCAGAACATTGCTCATACCTGAAATAACCTCATGTCTAAAATACATGTAAAAAAAAAATAGCTGATGTAGAGAGTTTGTTTGAGTTGGTGCAGGACATAATCAGTCTGTCAGAGAATGAACACATAACTCACGCCAAAACATTGAAAAACAGAGAAATCTGAACAGTGAGAAGCGAGTCCTGAAACTTGTATTCATCCTTCAATCAGTTGTAGATGCAAAACACAGTAGGAAGTATAAATGCATGACATAATAAGTTGTTTCTGGAGCTGCAGTTTATAAGCATATATGTAGATAGTAGAGAGACAGGCCAATCAATTGTGAACTCCTCTCTGCGTTGCAATTCCTTTGTACAGAAACACAGCTCTTCATTGAAAACTTAGCATTATTCATATTAATAAATTTATTGCTTGTAATAATATAAATAAGAAAGGGAAAAACAGGTAATATAGAGGACAAAGATGGATGATGAGTGAAAAATAGGTTGTACACAAGCTATGTACAGACTTATGAGCAGGCTACATACTGAGGTATATGTAGATTCAACAAAGAGAACTCCAATTTGTGAATCAGTGCACCGTCGACTCCAATCTGAAACCCAAAATTCGTCACCATCATTAAACACCCAAGATTTTCAACACGGCTATGTAATCATAGGTGATGACTGTCTCGAAGTAAGAATTGAGACTTGATGAATGAAAATGAGCTATGAAACAAGTAGCAACATATCCACCAGCAGAATCTCAACCTTCTACTGATTTTAAGAAGTCAATTCACTATCTAGTGGAACGAAATTAAGCCATCATCTAACCAACGTATTGCAGCAGAATCAAACACGCTCAGATCAAATAACATCAGGAATCAAGAAGCATTAAATCTTGATAAAGAAATTAGGTGAAAATAACCTAATTATGACGAATAACTAAGGTCGAATTTGAAATTGAATACCCGAAGTTGCAGTGAATCAGAAATTGAACACAAGAAGTCACATCTGAAGTAATCTAACAATTAAAAACCAAAATCGAGATTACCAGCAGAGATTTGAGCACCGCAGTTGAGGTAGAAGAGCTAATTCCACTCTAAGGATTATTGGCAATCTTCAAGAGCTCAAGTACGAAGACCAAAATTCAAATACGAGTTCATGCTTAATCCAATTTGTTGACGTAGCAGGTATCAAAATCAAACCCTAATTTCTAACAAAACTCCATTAAATCCAAACCCTAACTTCAAGAAACCTTACTCAAATCTTCAAGAGCCACTTGAATCAACACAAATCAACAATAATAACTGAGAATCAGTCAATAAGAACAATACCTGACCTAATTGCATCAGCAAATTGATGTTTGATTGAATCGGCAGCGGAAAATCACAATGAAGAACAAAGCAACAACAGAAAATCAACTTTAATGGTTGTAGTGGTGAAGAAACTTCAGATTATGGTCCAAGGATCATGGCGTTAGTCTTTCCCCTCTATGATACCATAGTAACATTCCTAGCCGGATGTCAACATTGCTGCGGTTTAATCAAAACGACTAATAAGAAAAGATAAGAAACTTATTCTTGTGTCTTTATACAACTCAATTCTCTCACTCTCTCACACGTGTGCATATCATACTTACATAACTCACAACTCACACTCTCTTTACACTCTACAACACACACACTCTCATACATGTCATTAGGAAATACCTCTAGCTACTCAATTCCCACATGTTTACAGTGCCTCAACCTTGAAGATGAACACAATTAATCAAATGTATTTCACCAACTCCAGCACATGGAATTTGGGTATTACAAGGAGGGTTCAGAACCATGTTATACAAGATATTGCCACTTTGTTACATCTTCTAGAGACGAATGGAGCGAAACCTTCGAACTTTACAGATCTTAGATTATGGAAAGAAGGACAAAATACAAGTGAGGTTACTGTCAAGAAGTGCTACAACTGGTGATAAGGTGTCAAACCTATCAAGAATATGTTCTCGATTCTAAACAACACAATTAAGATGTAGCAAAGTAAGTCGAGTTCGAATCCACAGGGAGGTGTGAGTTTCAGTTGTTATAAGGTCCGCGTTTGTTGTCTTTTGATAACAAAAATTCTGAAAATCGTAAAAGTGTAATCAAATATGAGAGAAGCATTGATTAAGGAATCATTCTCGACCACGAAACAGGAATCAAATTGATATAAAGCAAATTCTCTACAATCTTCTCGATATTAGCAACCCTAGAAAAGATATGAGCTCATCTAATCCGGTTATCTCCTATATTCACCTAAAAGAATAAGTTCTCCTCAAGGATTCTATTCATGTGAGCACCTAGAATAAGCTCTCTAGATAAAACTCACTTGAATGCATTAAATTCTATGAAATAGGTTACTCCTAGTGATGAGCACATAAGCTCGACTCATACACTAGTGTCAATTTCTACATAAAAGTGTTTAACAAAATCCCTTCATCAACACAAATATATTGCTACTTGTGTTGAGATCTCCAAGACAATTACGGGTCTAGAAAATCTCAACTAGCAATTGTTAATCAACAATTCAATTTCGAACTTGAACTATCAAATAACATTCATAATAATACATAGTAGAACTTGAACAATAAAGGAGAAGAATTGCAGAAGAATCGCTTATTGAATATCAACTATAAATCCATGTTTCGGGTTTTGAAATCAACCCTAACCAATAATAAAAACTTAGATAATGTTCTTGGAAATAAACATAATCTTTGAGTCAAAATAAGTTGTTAAAAACTCAAAGCTAATAAGAAAAACAAACTCCAAAATCCTGTAACTTTTTGCGCCTCCAAAGATGTTGTAAAAGATGTCAAACAGATGATTTGTTTCCCTTCCTGCGCCTCCTCTTATAACTCTCAGAACCCTTGTAACACTAGGTAAAACCTCTCCTCTGATAGGCCTCCAAAACACAACCATTTAGCACCCAAAACCACTGGCCAAAAAGCCCATATGTCTAACAGCAAATCTCCACAACCTCAGCCATCCAACACCAGGAATTGTAGGCCTAAAAACTGACATAATTTGGCACCTAAACATCTATCCCCTGTTGCCTTCCAAGTCAGACTACCCTTCACAGAACCACTGCCAACTGACACCACCTGAGGCTATCCCTTTTAGCCAAATACTGCACCCACATTCACCTTCTGTGTGCCTTCTATTCCCTGCACTAATCCACAACACGCACAACAAAACAACAAACTGAACAAAAATCTGTTCAGAACTGGACTGAAATTGTGCTCGGAAGTTCCACCTGAAACACCACAAAATCAAAAGCAATCCGCACCAAAACCTGCAACAGCTACCAACAGCAGTGACTGACAACCCCATCTCAGATCTGTACCAGCTCTCTGCCATTTCTTATTCTCTTGCTAGCTTCAGTTTCTCCTACAATTCGCATCAAATCAGCAACCTCTACTCCATACAGAAATTCTCCACACACCAACTGCAATTCCAGCCAACTCCAGCCATAGTTCAATTCAGAACCACCACGAACTCTAGCTGCAAATTCCACCAGAAACTGACCACAAAATAGCACACTTCGAGCTCCTTCTCCCTGTTCTTCATTGTTCTTGTTGGTGTTGAATACAGATCTCAAACCATAACAGATAACCTCTCACAGAACCCATTAAATCCATGATAAACCACCACTGCAAACCTTGAACTCACCCACAAATCAAGCAATACAGCATACCCATATAGACCACAGTAAAGCCAGCAAGAACGAATAGCTTCAGAACCCTCTATACGTCTTCCATTTCCTGCCACTAACATCATCGATCCTCATTCAGACCCTTTCTCAAACACCATTAGTTCACCACAAATCTTCCATGAATTACACCACAATTCCCTGCTTCAGAAACCCTTTCTATCACGAACCAATTGAACCCAGAAAAAACCCCCAAGAATCAGCAGCCTACAGTAAACCCCCTTTTATCTCGTCCACAGTTCACCACCAGGTCTGCTTCTCTCTTGTAGTCACCAAAATCAGACTCATAGAACCCCCATCGAAACCCACTGAACCAGCAGCATCAAGACTCTCCATCGGCTGAATTTCAAAGCACAATTCATCCTAAACCATCACGAATTTGAGTTACCAACTACTGCTTCCTTCTTGACTTGAACTATGCTCTTGAACCCCCATTCCTAGCTGCAAAACATCACAGCTTCTTCCTCTCCTTCTTTCTGTGTCTTCCAAATGAAACCAGATCTGAAAGAATAAACGTCTGACTTTTATTGGAATAAGGGTTGTCCCTTAACGTTGTGCTGGGGTTGGGAACAACCCGGCGCCCTGAACTCTTGGTGGTGCCCCATATGCTTGTACTCCATGGCATCCCTGAGTAAACTTGTCTGGGTGCCTCAGTAATTCTGGATTTTGGCACTTCAAAGGCTTTCTATCCTGCTGTCCACCACCTTGTAGTTTCTTCAAATGAAATGAGATGTTATTTGTTTCTTTTGTGTAATTTAAAGATATTTTACCTGCAAAATAGAAAACAACGTTAAATAACCAATGTACGAGGCGTAAGCTAACTAAAGTGTATAATAAGGTACTCTTGAGTAGGTGTTTTAAGGCACCTATCAACTGGTTGCTCAAAGAAAATTACGTTGAAGACAAACCGATAATTTTCTCAAGTAAGTCCAGAAAAGCTCTTGTGATCAAAGCACTACCTCCTGCCATTTTTTGGTGTTTGTGGAAAGAAAGGAATAATAGAGCTTTTAACAACAAGTCGCTCACACCGACTAAGCTCATCCAAAAGATCAAGCACAACATTGCCTATTGGCTTTACCTCCAACCTGCCTTCAAGGGGATTTCTCTTAGAGAGTTTATGATCAATTGGGAGAAGGTGGTTTTTGAACCACCTTGAAGTCATTGGTTGTCTGTTTCATTTCGTTTCATTTTGTCCTTCTTCTAGCTTGTATCGAATTAGCTTGATGTAGGTAGTTTTTCATTGTTTATGTTTGATTTTTTTTGGGGTGGATGTTGTATCCCTCCCTGGTCGAAAATCCGTTACTTGTACATATTTTCGCAGCTGGTTTCTGCTCTTGTCAATATATACTTATTTACCGATAAAAAAAACAAAAAAAAAAAACATTGTGCCTGCTTTTCACACACAAAAATTACCGCAACCTTACTTTTTTTTATATCGAGTTGGATACTAGATTCTGGTGCCTAGTCTAAAAACTTTAAAATAAAGAAGTTAAAGAGGTGGAGAAAGAGAATATCTCATTGATAGATGTATATCATTACATGGATGTAGTATCCTTTATATACAAGTAAAGGGGAAACCCTAAGTCTCTACTTGGACCGCACATCCATGGGCCAAAAGCCCTACAACACTCCCCCTTGTGCGGTTCAAAAGTAAAATTCCAAATCAGTTGCTTCACCAAAAACTTGACAAGGAAAAACCCGGTGGGACAAAACCTTGAAAATAGAAAGAGTACAACGTCTTGAGTCTTGGTAAGCTTCTTTCTATTAGAGTTAGTCGGTGACTTCTCTTGTAGCTTCAAATGTAGTTCTTGAAACGTAGCTCTCTCGTCGATGGCCACTGTGTCTAAGTCAGTTGCCTCATTAAAACCTTGTCAGGAAAACCCATAGGGACAAAACCTGAACTAAGGAAAAAGAGTACAATATTAACTTAACTTAGAACATAGTTGGACTCTCATATGTTGCCTCGTTAAAACCTTGACAAGGAAAACCAGTGGGACAAAACTTTGACGAAGGGAAAAGAGTACAACGCGATAAGTCCAGAAGTACGCCTTTGCTGATGCTGATGTTGAATAACGCTCTCGCTTCATTCTGGAAGTTGTTTTGCTTGACATACTACCGTGTTTAATTTCTTTGATTGTGATGCAGTAATATCAATCCAATCTTCAAGTCTTCAGCATTCAACATATACGCCAAGTGTAGTTGTTGTTGTTGTCTCGTTAAAAACCTTGTCGAGCAACAAAACCCTGTGGGAAAAACAAATCTCGATCGAAGGGAAAAAGAGTACAACACAAGTTCACATTTCGAATCAAAATATGTCGACATCATATCCTTGGATCCTCCCCCTGATGTCGGCATCTCCCCCTGATTTCATTCTGGGTAGTCTCTAGACTATTTCATTAGTCATGAGCTTTTCGAAAGTGAATATAGGTGATGACTTACACGTCCACCATGTCTCTCCCTGATTACTTTCGATGAAGAATAGATTATTGTTCCTTCATAATCAACAAATTTTCGATTGCACTTCTGGTACTGTAGTTGTCTTATTAAAAACCTTGCTGAGTAACAAAACCCATTGGGAAAAAGTAACCTCAGTGAAGGGAAAAAGAGTACAACGTACCACTAGATGCTCCCCCTGACGCTGGACAATTTCTCTAGTCCAATACAGTCATGGGAGTTTTGACAATTTCTTTAATCCAATACAGTGGGACGCTTCCTTTAGTCCAATGCAGTTAGACAAGTTCTTAGTCCTCTGCAGTTATGCAATCATAGGAATCAGACAATTCATTTAGTCTTATACCTTTCACATGTAATCATGGGAGTTCAGATAGTTTCTTTTAGTAATATACTTCTCACATGTTCTTCAAATGTGGACTTAGTCAATGACTTAGTAAATAATTCTGCCACGATTTCAGAAGACACTGTTGTTGCTGATTGTAAATAACATCGGTGATATACACTGTGTTATCCCCCTTGATATACCCTTGCTTGATTTATGCAAGCTGCATTATATTCGTAAATGCAAGTTGGCTCTTCAGTGGTAGAACTCAAACCACAAGTCCCTCAAATATGTGTAATGATATACCTTAACCATATACGCTCACGAACCATCTCATGTAGGATAATGATCTCAGAGTGGTTCATGGGGTAGCCACTAGGGTTATCTAGGTCAATCTCCAGGATAAACAGATATCCAGTTTGGGATCGATCTTTATGTGGGTGGAGAGGTACCCATCATCAGCAAAAACCAACCAAAATAGTATCTGGGGTTTCAGTGTAAGAAGTTACAATTACATTAGAAACTCTTCTTGCGTTTTCATAGGGATAAAACAAACTCATGTCAATGGTACCTTTTAGGCATCTAAAGATATTCTTGATATCATTCCAATGACTCTGCGTTGGCGCTAAGCTATATCTAGCTAACAAGTTCATTGAGAACGAGATATTTGGTCGAGTACATTGTGTCAAGTACAATAATGCGCCTATTGCACTTAAATAGGGATATTCAGTTCCCACCACATCTTCGTCACCTTTCTTTGGGCGAAAGGGATATTTATGTACATTTTAACTTCGACCAATCATGGGAGTGCTAGCCGGATACATTGTCCAGATTATATTGCCTGAGTATCTTTTGGACATATGCAGACTGGTGGATTAATATTCCACAAACTCGATGTTCTAGTTTAAATCGTAGACACGTCAGATTTTTCCCAAGATCTTTCATCTCAGATTCGGATTTCAATTAGCTCGTGGTTTCTGTAACTTCGTCAATAGTGCCTACTATGTTCATATCGTAGACAATGACAGCCAAATCCGGAACTCGTTTTCTTTAAACACGCAGGGGTACAATTTATTAACTGTATATCCCTTCCCAATCAAATAATCACTTAGACGGGTATACCACATCCGCCCGGATTGTTTTTAATCCGTAAAGTGAGCGTTTCAATTGAATTTCAAACGCACTCCGTGGTTTAGAGTTACTTGATTTGGGCAATGTAAGGTCAATTTGACACTTTCATAAATATCTCTGAATCAAGATCCCCATAGAGATATAACCACATCAATAAACTAAATTTCAAGTCTTTCTGAGACTAGTAAAAACTCTATAAGCGATCCAGGGGTTTGTGAGAAACCTCGCGCCACAAGGCGAGTCTTTGTATTTTGAGACTTCATTATTCTCACTACGCTTTGTGACAAATAATAATATATGTCCCTCAGGATTTACACTTGGTGGTTAGCACTACCATACCAAATACCTGTATATTTGTCAAAGAACTTAGTTCTTCCTGGATTGCGAAGGCCAATATACTTTATTTAATCAATATAAAGCATGGTTCGATCTCATCGTGCTCTACTTCTGGAGCAACTATGTATGAATTATATCATCATTATGCATGCATGATCCTTTCCTTGACTCATGTGCACTCTCATAATCCAACGGGATTTCATTGTTCTCTAGAATCATTTAAAACTTCGGAGCGTCCTCCAGTTTGATTCATGGACATATTTAGAGACAATATTATGAGATTATTTCAGATGACATAAATTGATAGATTGTGCCATACTCAACCACTTTGTTTCTAGGTGAGTTTAATCGAACCTCGTGGTCTCTCCAATTTCCTTTATGGAGCCACGGCCTCAACCACACTTCCACAAAGTGTAGTTGCAACACCTTAGTTTATGGTGCATATATCCTTAGTTAAGGATTTCTAACCTTGCAGGCATATTTGCAGTTGGTATGTGTGATCTCGTCACTTTAACGATATCAATAAATGCACCAGGCAATTAAAACAACCATTTTCTGAATATCGATAATTCTTTTCACTTCAATTTCACATCATGAAGTGCGGGGATCAAGATGAGACAATGTGGGAAACACACCTCGACGATTCATGTCGTTCCCTTAGGTAATCCTTTTCCTTACCTCCCCCTAACGACGAGAGGGTTGTCTCATCAAAGTGACAATCCGCAAATCTAGCGGTAAAGAGATCGCCTGTCAAAGGTTCAAATTAGCGGACCAACATAAATATTTATTCGTCTTTATTTACCCATCTTGGTACGCTGTGGGGGCGTAATAGGCACATATGCCACACAACCAAAAAAATGCGTAAATATGTGTAAATACAAAATATCAGGCTCATATCCAGTTACCAACTGGTACGCATGAAATGGTTGGCTAGCAGTGGGTATAAAGCGAATAAGTAAGGCTGCATGCAATATGGTGTACCCTCAAGCAGTAATAGGCAGGTTGTAACGCATAACCAGTGCCCTAGTTATCATCCGAACCTTTTGATGGTAGTTTCTGCGAGACCATTTTTGAGTATGTATAGGGTACAAGATGTTATACAAAAATCATCAATCCTTTAGATGTGAATTCTCCAGCATTGTCAAGTCTGGCAGACTTAATTGACAAAAGGGAGGTGAGCCCTTAAATGTATAGTATGTGCTGGGAGTATTGCAAATGCAGCATTTCTTGTGGACAAAAGAATCAACCAGAACCATAAAATACATGAATGGTCCGCACTCTGGCAGTAAAGGTCCACAATTATCACCTTGTTTTTTTCGTAAAAATGGAATGTTTTGTTTGATATCTTTTAGCATAGGATGGTCTCGATCCTGTTTTCGCTAAAAAAACAAGCTTTGGAAAATAAGTGATGCGCCTTAGACAAGGACTTTGGAAAATAAGTGATGTGCCTTAGACAAGGACTTTGGAAAATAAGTGATGTGCCTTAGACAAGGACAACAAATAAAATGGGAGAAAATAACCTTCAATTGCTTTAGAAGGCGAAGGTTGCACTTCACTTACTTTAGAAGGCAAAAATTGTGCATAAGTTACTTCAGATAGCACAATATTCTCTGCATTATAACAATATTTTGTCCCATTTATTCTAGAAAATGGACGTCTGTTTGAGTTCTTTTAAAAAACACAGATCATCATATAACGACTTGGGTGCCCCCAATCGGTCGTGTCAAAGCTTGTAAGAGTCACTTTTTAACATTTCATCGTTGATAACAACGTGGGATTCGACAATCCTTATCGTAGTGGTGTACAAACCACAAGAGTGACTCAGTAACTTCTCTAAAATGCGTTTTCTTGACATGCATTAGAGACAATATTATTCAATTCCATTTTCACAGTTGTTTTCGAAGGATAACTGCTTGCATGGATATCCTTGAAACTCAACAAGATGTGATTAGCTCTTGGTGCATGTAGAGCTTTTGTGACTTTAATCGTTGTGTTATTTGGCAACAAGAATTGAGCATTACTTCGCTCAATAATCACTTGAGATGATTCAATTATCGTAGTCACAGAGGTATTGTAAGGAATTAATTCAACTAACAGTTGTCTATTTCTTAAGATAGTGTTGGTGGTTCCACTATCAACTAGACATTTAAACAGTACATATATAACATTGATAGACAAGGAATATGTACAAACAATAACCAAGCATATGATATCAGAAGAAAAAAAAAGTAAACATATGAGGGAAGCAAGCAATTCATAAAGTTACCAGACTAATCAAACAAATGTTTACTATAATCATTGCTTCAGCTAGGAAAGATTTGTATCTCGTACAAAACTAATGTAGGCAAGCCATTGTAGTCCGATAGTGGTAGCCCTTAAACTATTGGAGGCCCTACTACGAAAATATAGAAGGCCTTTCTATTAACATAGAAGCCCTGCTTTGACCGTTAAATATTGGAGGCCTTGCTACAAACAAAGTATGTGGGCACAACAACTCTAACATAATGGACGTTTTAACTAGCCCAATAGGGTGAACTTGGATACAAGTGAGTAGAGGGCCTACATGCCCTGTGGACTGAACCAGTGGGTTGTAACAATAGTCTGTGAAATGCTCGTACTAACCACTACGAGAACCTGTTGAGTATAGCAACTCAGGCTGGACTACTACGTGTATGTCTGGTAGGATCGAATTACTATACGGGATCCAGAATGATCGGCTACTCTCATAACAGACTTGCAACCCAAAGCATGGTATAATATACTAGCAAACCAACCAAAAAGGCAAGCATGATAAACACAATTTGTACGCCAAAAGGTTTCACAACGTAGCATAAAATGAAATGCTTAAGTCAACCTAGTGGATCAAGTGTCTATGTTCAACTACATGCATGCAGGTTCCACTAATTCTCAGGTAGGCTTGGGTTACCTTAGCAAAATATACCTCAGACATAGTTAAACTAGTCTTTTCCGGTACTAGGCTAAGGCTTGTGGTGGTTCAACTGATAACGCCCAATGGGTTCAGTTTACTAGCCACATGTTTTGCTAAAAATCGGACGTCTGATGATGCGAAAATGTAATGCAAAAATGCACGTGCTCATGCATGCTTATATAATAACAAAATATATATAAAATAAATGTTACTTTTGGTGGTAAAAAAAAATAAATCCAAGAAGTAACTGAGCACAAGCACACATATTGAAGTTAACTGTCATGACAACAACTAAGTAGTTAACCGATCAAGCAAAGGACAAGACCAAACAGAGGACTAGAACATGGTTTGTTTCTGTCCTCACATAGCCAAAACCAGAACGGCCGTGTAAAACTATGAACCAATTCGAATCAACACCAAACCGGAAAGGATAGAACAAGATAAAGATAGGACCGGAACTCCGTTCATACTAAGCTGGACTCGGACACACTAAGTTGGACTCGGACCTGACCAGGACTAGATGGGATAGGACAGGACCTTGCATCGGTTCTACCAAACAGGATTCATCAAGCAAAATTCATATTCTAATATTCATGTCATCAAACACCATGGTCTAAATGAGTAACAGTGAACATGGATGATTCAAATACATACATTATATTATTATGTTGATACCAATCAACGATGTATAATAATATCATATTATAACATCAAGATTAACACTCTCGAGTTCCGGCTATGTAGTCTAGGGTTTCAGATAATTATGTCCACTAACATGATATGACGCAACATGGCAGACAAAAATCTCACGCCCAAAACAGAGAAAAAGAACATAGATTTAGGCATACCTTTGCCGTCGTGTTTGTTATTGATCGGAAAAGAAAAACAGAGAAGTGTAAAATCCAACACTCTTTGCGGCGTGCTCGTGCTTTGACGTACACAGAATCATAACAAACTTTGCCGACCTGATCAAAATTTTTGTGAGTATTTACGTTATGATTAAGATAAGAGAAACTAAAAAAAATAATTAAACTTAGCTCTGTGGAAGGCTTTGCGTAAAAAAAAATCTCGGCCGCAGCTAGGGTTAGAGCCTCGTGCTGAAAATGTAAAGAAGTTAAAGAGGTGGAGAAAGAGAATATCTCATTGATAGATGTATATCATTACATGGATGTAGTATCCTTTATATACAAGTAAAGGGAAAACCTAAGTCTCTACTTGGACCGCACATCCATGGGCCAAAAGCCCTACAACATAAAACAGAAAGAAGCAAGTTGAGGTTGATAACAATGTAGTTAACCTTATTTTAATGCTACTGTTACCGGTTTAAGTAATTAAATTTTGGGATGGTGATTATATTTGGGGATGGTTCCCTAAACAAACTTATTAGACAATTTAACATGGCAATTTGGAATTAATTAGTGTTTAGTTAAATGCAAGATCGATAGCACCTTAAGAGACGAATGGGGAGCTCACAACAAACTGCTCTTCATCTTAGTTAATGATTATAGCACGTTATCATGATCAAATTGCGATAAGAACAAGATTATTGATAGCTAGTAGCTTTACCGACGTATGGATACCACCATCAACGGACTGTGTAAGGCTGGAAACCTCCTCTTAAAACATAAACAATTACAAATATCTCCGTTTAACCTAATGAAGTTAATCAACATGCTATAAATAGAAGGTAGTATTGGTTATTAATCTTCATCCCAAGTTATAGAAGTAAATCATCCATTCATTTTCGTATACAAGTTAGAGCATTAGCAAAAAAAATACTTAAGTAATCTGTTTATCCTTCGTAATGGCTGCTATTAAGACTTCATTGGTACTCTTTCTCTTTGCCTTGATCGCTATTTCTGCGAATCTACGTAAGTATATAACTAGGTCTCTATGAATTTGCCATAGTTGTTGTCGTTGTTGTCTTTTGGTGTTCATCATAAACATGGAGAGCTCATATTTAATATTTTAATCCAGTGTTTTCTTATAACCTGAGGTGTACTTGTTTACATTGTAAGGTTAATTATTTTAATCCAGTGCACGTATTACTAGCATTTTGGGCTGAGTCCAACACTAAAATGCTAGAGTTAACGGGTAATATGGTGATTGCACTTTAGGATGCATATTTTCATTTTTATTGACTTGTTTTTTTCACTTTTTTGGGTGACCAATTTTTTTTTTTTTTTCAATGTGTTGGTTGTTTTTACTGGGTTGAGGTACCCTTTAAATCACCAAACAGGAAAAAAAAAAAAAAACGTATTACTAGCATTTTGCAGAAGGGCGCAATTTCATTTCGTGATCAAAGATAAATGACTAACCATGTTGTATGTATTTGTACGCAGAGATGGCATCAGCTTTAGGGCTTACATGCAATGTAGGTGCGAACGTCCAAATAGCTGGAGGATGCCTTATACTTGACCCTTTCTACTGCAAGCAAATCTGTCAGAGTAAATGCCCAGTAGACCTCAAAGTGGGTGCTTACCTATGCGTGCTTGATCTCATTTCAGTCGGAGTAAACGGATGCTCGTGTTGCTTCATCAGTATATAGATGGAGGAGAGCTGTGGTGGGAGTAGGGCAAACTAGTCCGACCCATCAGAACCTCAAACGCGCCACGACGTACCATCTTGCTAAGTGTTGGTTAATCATCTGTATTAAATAAAAGCAGTATTTTAGTTAACTACTGATGTAGCTAATTAGAAATTATGAGCTGCTAGTGATTAGGAAATCGAAATTGCAATTTGTAAAACACTTAAACTTACGCTGGTATACACATTGGGTATGTACTTTGTAGTATATTCCCCCAATCATGTACTTTGTATTTTATTTGTTATAAAAATGTAATGTTAAGAAGTTATTTACTTTAGTTTATTAATCAGGTCTCGTTGAGAAAGCTTTTACAGTATGATTTATTTAAAAAAAACGGAAAATGAATTGAAATGGAAAGAAAACAAAACAAAAAAATAAAGATAATGCTATCAGAAGGTACTTATTGAAACTGAAAAATCCTGCCCATCTGACTGCATATGGAACCATATGCTACCTGCACAAAAAAATAAAGATAATGCTATCAGAGCAAGGGCTATGGAATGAGGACTCTCATTCAAATCCAGTGAGACATCAATGATTTTATCAGATTTGGTGTTACTATGGAAAGAGAAGACCCCTCATTTGGTCCAAAATCACTCATGCACTCATTCAATTGAATGAGGGAGTGAAAGTGAAGACTGAGAGTCTGAACATCAGTCGCTCAAGGGAAGAGAAGGTCAGGTGGCTAATGATTGACCTCTTGGGCAAATTTTGCTATATAAGATTCACACGATCTCCCACTTTGGGTTTTAATTTTTAAAAAAAAAGTACTTGAATAATATGCAAAGAACTTGAGAACTTGACACGTTTTAGCATTTAAGTTATTTTAATAAAGAAATACCATCTCTTCTTGGAGCGGCAAATGATTACCCTCTCAGCCCCCTCTGCCCATATTTCACCATAGTCGAACAATCACTCACTCACTAAGACTCTCACTGGATTTCAAAGTGAATGAGTGTAAAAAGGACTCATTCCACTGCCCTTGCTCTCAGAAGGTACTTATTGAAACTGAAAAATCCTGCCCATCTGACTGCATATGAAACCATATGCTACCTGCCAAAATTAGTTTTTCGTTTGGCAAAGCATATTAGAAAGATGTGCGTCTAGACTCGATCTAATTGTTAGAGGCGTTGTTAGAAAGATGTTCCTGATCATTGTGAGTTTTGCTTGCATCTGATGAGACCATTGAGCACATCTTGATGCACTGCCTCTTTGCCTTTTTTGCTAAATCAGTAAACTCTTATTTCCTTAGGTAACCCAAATCACAAAATCGTTCGGGAGAAAGCCCAAACCAAAACAGACATCAACAGATGTAAATTAGTAAAAAACAAGCACAAATTACGAAACGACAAGTATACCGCATAAAACTGCCCCTTTGTCTGGTCATTACTACTTCCTAATGTGAATTGTATGCCAACTATTACTTCAGTGTATCTTTAGGGAAGAAAGATGGTATCAAGATTGAAGAAAAGGGTCGAAGAGGATTAAAGTTTTGGGTTCTTATGTCATCAGAAATCGGAATTTGGCTAAAATCGGTGTTAAACAGAATAACAACCAGAAAAATAAAGGAAAAGGAAACCAGGTGGAATAGAAGATGGAGATTTTTCTTTCATGATGGAGATGAGACAAAATGATAGGGGGAAATTCCTGATGCTATCAAGATATGATAATAGCAAAAGGAAAAACTCAATTTTATGCTTTCCGGAAGGAACAGACAGAATCGGTTGGGTAAATTTTGGTCTCTGTTTAGAACATATTCTCAAAACCAAACCTAGTACTCTTCAAAATATTCCGGCGATGGAAGATTTTCCTTCTCAGAGAAATGACGTAAGGAAGATTCCTGATAGAAACTCAAGAGAGGTCTGCATCACTAAGGTTGGGTCGCTTTCATGGAATGCGACAGCGAAAGCGGTGGCTCAAAAGTTAGGTTGGAAAAGATATCTTAAGCTGAGAATCTCCAACAATACAACTGTTTTTTTCTCCCCCAACAATGATGATGAATGGAGGTGTACCTGGAAAGCAGTACAATGGAAGGAGAAGGATACAATGATTGCTCTTAAAAGGAATCTGGAAGAAATTATTCCACCAGAAGCATTAAACTCTTGTTCTTCCTGGTACAGAATTAAAGGACTTCCAGTACATAAATGGTCCAGAAAAAACTTCACATTAATTGCAGAGAAACATGGAGGTTTGGGAGAAATAGATCTTGATACTCTTGCAATGAATCCAAATATTTGCAGAATTGCAATTAAAGGGTCTGTGAGAACTGTGCCTGCGATGATAGAGATAACACTTGACGGTGAAAATCTGATTCTGGGTCTGGAATGGGATGTTTTCTTCAGTCGACGGCGAAACCTCTCACAGAGAGTATTCTGAGAAGCTGAGAATATTCAAAAAAGCTACAGAGACCGTTCAGACTTTGCAGAATGCTCAGAAGAATATAGTGAGTCAGCTACAACTAACTCAATTTCAAAATGGGGTGGCTGAAAACTGTGGGGGTGAAACATCTAAAACAAACACAAGAGATGGGCTAGAAAACTACTCAAGCCCATTTTCAAGCCATATCAATAAGCTCTTTGAAAACTTCAAACAAAAAAAAGCTTTGAAGGAGAAATCTACTGATACTAACAACACTATAGAAGAAGGAGAAATTATGGGAAGTGGAGTAGATTCAAACTCTCACTCAAAAGAGATGGTGGTCTACAACAATGGGTTGGAAGGACATATCAACTTAAATGCAACAATCCAACACATTGAAATCATATCAAACACAGTGGAACTTATGATGGATGCCAGCAAAAACTTAGGTTCAATGTCTGAAGGTAATGAGCTCCAAATGCAGAAGATTTTTGCTGATATTATAGAAAGACATGAGAAGAGAATAAGTCATAATGAAGGTGAAAATACAGACAAAACGGCAATGGGTGTATCTGGGAATGGTATAGTTACCAATGTATCCTAAAGTAATTACATGGAATGTTAGGGGTCTGAATGCTGTGGAAAAGATGGACAGCCTAAAAGACTTGATTAAGGAGAAAAAACCTACAGTGGTCTGTATACAAGAAACAAATAATATGAAGATCACAGAATGGTTAATATCTTATCTATGGGGTCATAAGAACCATAAATGGAGAATGATTCCATATGAGGGACTTAGTAGAGGAATGGTCACTATATGGGATGATGAACTATTAGAGTGTGTAGATGAAGAATTCTCTGCTAACACACTGAGTCAAAGATTCATAAATAAAGTTGATGGATATGAATGGTCCCTTACAAATGTGTATTCTCCATGCAACAATGAAGAAAGAAGAGAGTTTTGGTTGGAATTAGAAGCACTGACAGGATGCGCATCAGCAGCATGGGTAATTGCAGGTGACTTCAATGCTGTTAGAAGATGCTGGGAGAGGAACAAGCCTGGAGGATCTAAGCTAGGAAGGAAACTGTTTAATGAGTTCATGCATGAACAAGAGTTGATAGATTTGCCTGCAGGTGGGGGTTTGTACACTTGGAAAAATATGCAAGAAGACCCTATCATGTGCAGAATTGACAGACTAATTGTATCTCCTGCATTTGAAGCTAAATACAACAATGTTGCCCAAACTCTTTTATCAAGAACAGTCTCAGATCATTCACCAGTCATGCTCTCAACATGCAACATACAAAGACAAAATCCTCCATTTAGACTGGAAATCTTCTGGCTGCACAATAAAAGTTTTCTAGAGAATTTGGCTATCTGGTGGGCTAATATGGAATACACTGGAACACCCAGTTTTGTGTATGCAAGAAAACTGCAAAATCTGAAGTTCTTCATCAAAGCCTGTAGTAAAGAACAATATGGTAAAGATGCAATTACCAAGAGAGAGCTCACCTCCAAAATTGATGAAGCTAACAAAAAAGAAGATGAGAGAAACTTATCTAATGAAGAATTCAGTGACAGAGTGCAGTGGAAAATGCAGCTTAAGCAACTCAGAATTAACCTGCACAGAAAGTGGTTGTCAAGAGCTAAAGCTAAGTATTTCAAAGAAGGAGAGAGCAATACAAAGTACCTTCATCAACTAGCTAATGGCAGAAGAAGGAAAAACACAATACATAAGCTGATAATTGATGGAAAGGATAACTTTAATCAAAGTGATATAAAGAAGAACTGCACTGATTACTTCTCCAACTTATTCACTGAAACAGAAGCATGGAGACCTCAGCTACATGAATCTGAATTCAAAAAAAATTCAGAAGAACAACAAAGTTGGATGGAAAGGGGAATTACAGAAGATGAAGCTTGGGAGGTGATCAAGAGCTGTGGAAATCTCAAGTCACCTGGTCCAGATGGATTCCCAATGGAATTTTATAAAGTGGCATGGCCAGTCATCAAACAAGATTTCATGGCAGTCATACAAGAGTTCCAAGAAAATGAGAGATTAGATAGGAGGCTAAACTGCTCCTTTATTAGCTTAATACCTAAAAGAGAAGATTCAAGCTGCCCACAACATTTCAGGCCAATTTCATTGGTGAGTAGTGTGTATAAAATTCTCTTTAAAATACTGGCTAACAGGTTCAAAAGTGTTCTACCTCAGCTCATATCTGAACATCAAGGTGCCTTCATCAAAGGAAAGCAGATACAGGATGGAATACTTATAGCTGGTGAGCTGTTAGATTCAAAAATAAAGTCAAGAATACCTGGAATCCTATGCAAGCTTGATATTGAAAAGGCTTTTGATAATATCAGCTGGCACTGCTTGGATAAAGTATTAGCTTATTCAGGATTTGGAAATAAATGGAGAAGCTGGATTCACTGGTGCCTCTCTAGTGCGCAATCATCAATATTAGTGAATGGAAGCTCTACAACTAGGTTTCAACATCAAAAAGGATTAAGGCAAGGTGATTCACTCTCACCATTCTTATTTATACTAGTAGCTGAAATTCTAACCAAATTACTAAAGAAAGCTGAGGCAATCAACATGTTAACTGGATTCAGCATCAATACTAGTATTAGTGTTTCTCATCTGCAATTTGCAGATGATACACTAATATTTCTAGATGCAACAGAGGAAACAGTTGAGAATTTGGTTATATTATTACAAGTTTATGAATCTATAACAGGGCTAAGAGTAAACCTTGATAAGAGCACTATAATTAGTCTTGGAGCAGATGATAAAGTTAAAGATTTGGCTAAGATTCTCAACTGCAGGATTGAGAAGTTGCCATTCAAATACTTAGGAATGCCAATAGGTGCTGCATGGAAACAGAGTACAGTTTGGAATATAATCATTGATAAATTCAAGAAGAAGTTGGCTCTGTGGAGAAGAAGATATCTGACAAAGGCACAGAAGATCACACTCATCAATTCAGCTCTTGTAAGCCTCCCTGTCTATTTTATGTCACTATTACAAATGCCTGCAGACATTGAGAAGATCTTCATCAACCATATGAGGGATTTCTTATAGGGGTCAACTGAGGAAAAGAAGAAAATAGCTTGGCTAGCTTGGGACAAAATGAGCAAGCCTAAGAAGCTAGGAGGAGTTGGTTTGAGATGTTTGAGAGCCACTAATAAGGCACTCTTAAACAAATGGAATTGGAGATATGCAAATGAAAGAGAAGCCTTGTGGAGAAAGATTGTGCAGATAAAAACAAACACTGACCCTCAGGATGTCTGGCCTAAAGAATATGAAGAACCATTTGGCAATGGTTTCTGGAAAGGAATTCAGATGGAAAATTCTCTCCTGCAACATAACTCACACATAAGAATTGCAAATGGGCAAGGGGCAAAGTTCTGGAAAGACAGATGGTGGGACTCTGCTGCTTTCTATATATCTCATAAGAATGCTTTTAAACTGGTGGTTAATAAAGATGCTAAAGTTGCAGAATTTATACAGAATGGAAGATGGTGTGTGCAACTAACAAGAACACCAAATAGAGTGGAAGAAGAGGAACTCAAGGACCTTCTCAATTCACTAGGTAACCCCCCAATACTGGTTGCAGGAGAAGACACCTTAACCTGCATCACAAACTCTACGTACACATCAAAGGATGGCTATGAATGGTGGATGAAGACTCAGAATACAGTGGTAGGGGACTTCAGACACATCTGGCACAAGTATGCTCCTCTTAAAACCCAATTCTTTGTGTATTTGGTATCACACAATGCAATACCAACATTAGACAACTTGAACAAAAGAAGATGCAATATCTCTGAGGTCAATTGCAGTCTTTGCAGAGTTTCAGTTGAAGATGTAAATCATCTACTTTTACACTGTCCATTCTCAAGAGAAGTGTGGGACTACTTTACAAGCAGAATGAACCCCTCATGGATACATCAGTACTGCATCAAAGAACAAATACTGCAATGGAATACATGCAAAGGTAAGAAATTGGGTAAAAAAAAATTGGACATTGCTCCCCTTTACCATAACATGGGCCATTTGGAAGGAAAGAAATCTTAGAGTCATGGCAAAGAGGGGGGAAGGAATAGTGATACTATCATATTAGAGGTAAAAAAATTGATATTTCAATGGGGTAAGACACAGGATTGGCTTCCCTGTATATGCTTTAGGGATCTTATGTTAAACAAGTCGAGTGCACGTGCTTTGCACGTAGGCAAGCACTAATTTCTGGCACTTAGTTCCATTTTCGCAGAGCCACAACACTCGGCCAAAAAGAATCTACGCAATAAAATCTACACATTGATTATATTGCAATTACGTAAAGCTTCTGCAGAGCAGCTTTTGTAGCTACTGCTTGGTGGGAAACTCATTCAACCACCATCCTATGAGCAAAGTAAATAACATCAAAGGTGGTTGCGAATTAGATAACATGAAGGGAGAACCCAAAAAAGTGTAGAAAAGTCATGTAAAATGTAATGTTTCTAAGGAATCAACTACGAATCTACGACAAATACTCTATACAGTACAAAGAAAGAGAAATTAGGACAAAGAAATAGGTATAACGGCTAAATGAGACCATCTTCGAAATACAAATAAAGGCACAAAGCTTAACCATCCACTAACAGGATCAGAAATCAACAA
>JAJJMA010204732.1:14329-43644 GCA_023529015.1 Papaver nudicaule | reverse complement strand
GGCCAGGCCAAGTGTTCTTGTGGCGCCATGAATATGGCGCCATGGCCCTTCTGGCCAAAGCTTAACTTTGTGGCGCCATGAATATGGCGCCATGGCCTGTGGCCGTGTCTTGGCCAGGCCAAGTATTCTCGTGGCGCCATGAATATGGCGTTATGGCTTTGGCGTCTGGCCAAGCTCAGCTTTGTGGCATCCTGTGCCTTAGTCGTGGTGTGCGTGTTTACGCTACAACCACTTTTGAAGTCATGGCATGCTTTATCCATGGTACGCTAGACCATCCTGAACTTGGGATTAGATCCGCTTAGGCCTGTTTAGGCTGGTGTATGCTTCTCAGAGAGCTCCGGACTGGCCTGGAGCTTCAATATTTCCGAGGTTTGCACCAAGACTCGTGTATTGAGTCGCATTTTAAGAGGAAATCCATGAGGATACATCTCTGTTGATCTTTCACCGTGTACCATCAAGCGAGGTCTGGCTCTGAGCTGATCGATGGGTTTAATATGTTGGTGAGATCATTGATACTGCTCTATGACATTATCCTCCCCACCGGAGTTATAAGAGAGAGTCCATAGAGGGTTTAGCTTCATGGAATGGATTGCACCCTGAGCTATAAAGATGAGCCTGAATAGGCGACTGCCTTTAATAAGGCATGGTTTCGAGAGTGTTTTGACAATCTTGTCCCTCTCTCATTTTCCACCATCTACACAGCGATGTAAGTGCAATGATAAGTTTGCCAGCAGATTTCAAAAAGTAACAGTGATGTAAGTGCAATAATAAGTTTGCCAGCAGATTTCAAAAAGTAACAACGATGTAAGTGCAATAATAAGTTTGCCAGTAGATTTCAAAAAATAACAGCGATGTAAGTGCAATAATAAGTTTGCCAGCAGATTTCAAAAAGTAACAGCGATGTAATTGCAAAAATAAGTTTGCCAGCAGCCTAAGCGCAATAATATGTTTTCCATGACAGGAGTATACCTGCTGATCAAAGGTCATCTCTAGGATCCTCATTAATATGTATGAGGCGATGCGTAAGAATCCCAATGATAGCTCGAACGTCGCCCCTAGCGGGAGAATCCTTCTCCCGGGTTAATGTCCTAAATCATCCCCTGGCAAAGGATGGTTGAAAGATAATGCTTAACCCAAGAAGGTTGAAATGCCTGAAAAAGTAGACACTAAGTGGAAGATCTCATGATCAACGAAGTTACTGATACCAAGGCAGTAGACGAACCTACTAATATAGACACTAAGGCGAAGATCTCATGATCAACGAAGTTACTGATACCAAGGCAGTAGACGGACCTACTGATATAGACACTAAGGGGAAGATCTCATGATCAACGAAGTTACTGATACCAAGGCAATAGATGAACCTACTGATAAAGATACTAAGATGAAGAACCCATGATCAACGAAGTTACCGATACAGAGGCAACAGACGAACCTACTGATAAAGATGCTAAGACGAAGATCCCATGGTCAACGAGGTTACCAACATGAAGCCGGTAGACACATTTACTGATACGAAGAAAACAGATGCCTTTACCGACGAAGCAAGCTAAACGCATAAACCAGAACAGACGACAAGCAGAAGAAGACGGACGTATACCTTGTGGTACTACGTCACTTAGAAGTGCGAGGTATGAAACACGAAGATAACATGAAGTTCCAATGAAGAAGTTATGATGAAGGTTTTTTCTTGAAGGATTATTAAATAAACCTCAAGAAAAGGGGCAAACTGTTAATGCATAAATATCGCTATCCAAATAAACCCTAACTAGAGATAAGACCAAGTGAAGTACGAAACTACTCCGAAGTAGGCCACCGAGGTAATCAAAAGAACGAAGGAAGGCATCATCATCGACTCACAACACACTCCGGGAAGTCACATCAGCACTTTATAGGGATACAGAAGGCTAGGGGCACGTGTCAGCACCTGGATGGAACAGACAGCGGTATAAAGCAACTTAACGGATAAGAATAAGGACATCAAGAGCATCAATAAATCTGTATAACAAAGATAAATATTGAGGAAGAGGTGTCAACACGGGATTGCACCATAGGGGCGGTGTACAGAAGCCAGCTGTCGCGAAAGACCATCAGAGCATCAGAAGGAACGAAGGATAGCAAAGAGGAATCCTCTCCCGTAATCACTATAAATACTCATCCTCATCAAGAGAGAAGGGGTCGACAAAATCACAAGAGGAGATACTATAGTCAAATACCTTCCGGAATTGGAAGAACAGATTATACAGTATCATTCCCAAGCTGCATTGAATCGAACTTAATCATCACCAGAAAGACTTATATTGTAGCTATATGTATTTGTACCATGAAGACGAATTAATGATAAGGAGATGAAACACTTCGTTGTGGATCCGGCTATTTCATTTGGCTTTTAAGATTATTCATCATTTTAGAGTTTCTGATGAGTCCTTAAGATCGTTGTTCCATTCATTGGATACGACCTGGGACGAGGATCCAAAGTAACATTTAGTCGATAAACATCATCAATCTCGAAGTTACATGTTTGTTTGATATAGGATAATTAGTATCAACATGCTTGACAGGAAATTCGCTTGATGATTGTGAGCAGAACCTCTATTTAGTATGGGATAAATAGAGTTCAATCAAGGAATTGAAAGGAATTGACTGGTGCGAAGAAGGCTGAGGCTATATTAGAGGATATAGCTCCGTTGTACAAGGTTGGCTTTGAATTTTAAAGTTTACCCTTGTGACACTAAGGCGTATGACAGGGTGAATTGGTTTTACCTTAGCCATATGCTACATCTGTTGGGTATACATGATTCGTATCATACATTAATCATGAATTGTGTCACTTCTAATTAATATTTCTTTGTTTTATTGAATTGTTAACCAGAAGGGAATTTCATTCCGGAAAGGGGACTCAAACAGGGTTGTTCGTTATGTCCAACTCTTTTCATTATTGTTTCTCAAGGTTTGTCTATTTTAATGGAGAAATATAAGCACCAATGACTATTTTAAGGGTACAAACTCAATAATTGGGCTCCAACAATCAGTCATCTAATGTTTGCTGACGATATTTTTTGCTTGGCAAGCACAATAGAGTCAATACTAGGAATCTCAATAAGCTTCATCAATGTTCATTTTGGTGGGGCGCGCATGGTGCCGATTCAAGGAAATTATACTTTGCAGGGTGGAATAAAATCTGTAAATCAAAAACTGATGGAGGTCTGGGGTTAACAGATATTGAATTGATTAACAAGTTTAGAATTCTTGGAACAAAACAATGCGGTTTGGGCAAAACTTTTAACAACAAAATACCTAAAAAATGACATATACTGGACTGTTGAAGACAAAGACAATGTATCTTCGATTTGGAAAAGTATGAATGTGGTTAGACAAATAATTGGAAGGTAGATTTTGTTGGTATATCAACAATGAAGAAGAGATTATATTCGGAAAGGTCCATGGATTCCAAGGTCATAAGATTCAAAACGAGGGGAGTGTACATAATGTTCCTCAGAAGGTATCTAGCTTGATTATTCAGGATTCAAGAGAATGGAGCGTAAATATGCTGCTTCTTTTATTTTCTCATAATATCGTGAAAAATTCAGACGATATATCTTTCGTGATAAGAACAAGCAAAAGATACTCTTATTTGGATGAAAAATGACACTGGTAAATTCAATACCAAATCGTATTATAAGTTGTTGTCTATTAACATCCCTACTTCTTCAGCAATAAGTTGATTTTTTGTAAGTATCCAAGGAAGTTAAAAAATAGTGGTTCTGTACGAAATGGGATGAAAAATATAAAGAGATGCAACGTTGAATGTGATGAAAGAGTTGGAGAGAATATAAAAATTGTAGTAGAAAATAAAGCAAATAAACTTATAGATAATGGGAGTATGATGAAAATGAATATACCCGGTGTTCATCAAAAGCCAAGAAATCAACTAAGTTATCATCTTAAAATAACTATTGGAACAATGAGAGTGGTACAATGAGGGTTAACGTTACCAACAGGAATTTCAGTTTGAGTCGATTTGGCTAGTTTCAACGATTTCCTAAAGATTTGACCCGAACTGATGTCATTCGTAACTACAAATTATGGAGATAAAAATCTCAAATTTGTACAAATTTGAAATAATAAATCAAAAATTATAGTCACTTCCAGTTCAATAAAATTTTACTTACTTCTTTAACTTTTGCTCAAGTTGTTGTTCTAATGATGCTTTCTTGAAAATTTGTAATGAAGAAGAACCAGGAAGAACAGGGTTTATAATTTGAAAATTACAGAATATTCATTTCCTTCATACTCCCATTCTCTTTATAAGTTTATCTGCTTTATTCTCTCCGACTTTTTCATCACATTCAACGTTACATCTCTTTATATTTCTCATCCCATTTCCTACAGAACAACTATATTTTCACTTCTTAGGATACTTACAAAAAATCTACTTACATCCCTGTATCTCTTACTTCTCAAAATTCATAAACGACGCTGCCTTATATTTCTCAACAATATCTTCTGCCTTTTCCTGCTCCTGCTGATTTCTCCGTTCATGTTGGTTTCTCTTCTCCCACCAGCTTTTCTTTAGTTTTTCCTCTTTCTGTCTACGACTATTGTTTAGCTACTATAGATATGGTAATTTCGATTATTGTTTATTTTAATTGAAATAAATTATATTAAATAGTTTCCGATTTTAATTGTCAATACACAGTTTTAGATTACAATTATATATCAGTGAGGTATCTTTCTAAAAAATTGTTGTTACATTAAAATACATATGAAAAAAACTCTTATAAAATGCATATATGCGTGGTTATATATAATACATGTGATGCCGCATGTATCACACGTAACATAAGAAGAATATTTTTTGATGTTAGATACTGTATAATAGCTTCGGATATTATACATTAGATCAAAGTGATATATTTGTTACCAAACCTAATATACTAGTTGTGTCAAAAGAAAATTCCTCATGAAAAGGAGGGGATACCAAGTACACTGCCAACTTTGGAATTCGTGAACCTAGTTGATTAGATTGTTTGAACGATCTTACAAATCAATATTCAAACAATAACCTGAGTCAAGTTCTTTATTCAAGAACCGAATCCATAACAAGAACAAGTTCTTGTAGATCTCAAAGAGATGGTCTCACTCGAAGGTTTAATCAACAAACTTGCAATACTTTAATTATATCGACCGGAGATAATATAATGCGGAAGGTAAAAGTAAAGTAAGACATCAGGAGTTTTGTTAACGAGGAAACAACAGTCAGCAGAAAAACCTTGGGATCTAGTCCATATTTGAACACACACAATATTAAGCATATACATACGCTAGCCTATGATAGGTGTCTAAAATACACCTTTTTTTTGTTAAATCCCAAAAATGTATTAAAACTCAAAGAAGTCACATAAAAAGTTACAAAAACATAGTTTCAAGAAAAGAGACATTGCGTCCCAAAAACTTGAAACTAGGGAAATCGATAATAATTACATTAGGGAACTCAATAGATGTGAGGAAATCTGGTCTACCCTCGAAAGACTCAACCATTCCCTCATGAAGCTCACTTCTCTTCTTAGCCATTGTATCCGCCGCAAAATTAACTTCACGATAAGTGTGAACAAAAAGGATTTGAGAGTAATAATTCTTTACAGCTTGCCACTTACTAAGACAAAACCATGGGACCAAACCTGACCTTAATGCTTGAATTGCCCCCTTGGAGTCAGCACGGACCTTAATTTTTGAATAACCAAATTTTGCCGCCCACTGAAGACCATATATTATGGCCTGTACCTCTGCCTTGAAATTAGTTGTCGAACCCAGTCCCATAGAAACTGCACCCAACACGTTTGAATCCACATCCCTGGCTACTACACCTATCCCACCCGGACCAGGATTACCATAAGCAGACCCATCACAGCAAATTACCAGTTCATCTATGTCAGGAGGTTGATAAAAGCAAGGAATAGGATCTGAACTCCTGACTGCCCTGTGAGTGACTCTGAAAAATTCCAGCAACATAAGGTCTTCTACACAGTTAAACATATTACTCCTTAGTCTCATCGCAAATTCATGTATCAGCTGGAATATCCGCAGTTTAAACTGGTGAATAGACAGCCTTCTTCGATTATACACAATGCCATTACGATGCTTCCATAGTTCCGCATGCACCACCAAGATTGTCAAAAGCCACAAGTCTCTTACCATTTTACTCATGTTTCCCACCTGCTGATAACAATTTGACAGTCCAAAAACAGGTTGTATATTGAAAATACTACTAACCCATTGCCAAATTTCAGCTGCGTATTCACAGCTCCAAAGTAAATGCTCAACACTTTCTGCCATCTTCTTGCAAACACAACACCAATTAGGCATTTGAATCTTGAAACGACTGCTAATCACATCAATTGTAGCACACACACCCCTCTCAATCTTCCAGTTTTGTGCTGCCAAGGAAGGGTGCACTTCTTTTCTCCATAACAGCTTCGCGTTGTCGAAAAAATGGTGTCTTCTGCGAATAAAGTCTCTAGCAGCTGAAACCGAGAAGAAGCCTTTGTCGTCAGGCATCCATACTATTCTGTCCATGCCCCCAGTTGGTGAGGGAAGCTGATCAAGAGAAATTCCTGCAACAAACAAATGTTAGCAATATTTGGTGGTATGACCCAAAGGCCATCCACCAGCAGATCACAAACTCGAGCCTGGAAGTTTCCAATTGGGAGTCAGGTATGTTGTATAGAACTGCCAGGATCTGACGTCCACACCAGGTGTCAAAAAACAGTGATGTTGATCTCCCATCACCTATGATAGAGGCAGAGTTACTGTCCACCAGCTTATGCACAGTTCGCAGACCCGGAAGGATAGATGACTTGGCATAATAATCAACAAAAGCTCCGTTCTTCTTCAAAAACTTTGCGCGTAAAAATTTCGCCCAAACCTTGTTGGAATTTCGAATATTCCACCATAACTTCATCAACAAAGCCTTGTTCATAACCCTCATTCTAGTTAGACCGAGACCACCTTCCTTATAAGGACAACATATATTGTCATATGAAACAATCAAGGCTTTACTCACCAAAGAGTCTCCAGTCCAAATAAAATTAGCTATTGCTCTTTCACATTGCCGAACAAATTTCAAAGGCCATTTATATACCTGCCATATTGTGAATAGAGTAGCTAGCTATAACTGATTTGACGAGTACCACTCTATCTTGGAAAGACAAAAGCTTCCCCTTCCATCCCGCCAATTGACTCTTGATTTTCTCAACCACATTACAAACATGATTGTATTTTATTGCTCCTGGCATGACTTTGACACCCAAATATCTATCCGGGAAAGATGCTAAACCCATCCCCAAATAATCAACAATGGCTTGCTTTCTACTAGAAGAACCTCCCCCATAATAGAGTTTGCTCTTTTGTCTACTTACAGTTTGACCTGAAGCAAGACGGTATTTTTCCAGCAAATCAACTAAATTCTTCAGACTCTTCTTATTACCTTTACAAAAAATCATGATATCATCAACAAATAATAAATGTGTGGGAGAAATACCTTTTCGAGTCACCATATAGGTCATCTTCCGTTCCATGAAGAGTTTAGTAATGTTTCTACTCAAAACATCTTCAATAAGAACAAAAATCAAAGGAGATAAAGGATCACCTTGCCTCAGACCTCTATCAATAGTAAAGAAACCTTCAGGACTCCCATTAACAAGAACAGAAAGTCTTGCTGATTGGAGAATAGAGAGAATCCAAGAACACCAGGAATCAGAAAAACCATATCTTTTAAAGACCTCAATGACAAACTTCCAGCTAACAGTGTCAAACGCTTGAGTTATGTCAAGTTTTAGACCCAGATTGCCATCTTTTCGCTTAATATCAATTTCGTTCACCAATTCAGAAGCCAAACTAATATTTTCATGAATATTGCGACCTTTCATGAAAGCGACCTGTTCTTCAGAAATCAATTTATCCAAGACCCCACCAAGTCTTGTTGCAAGGATCTTGGTGAAGATCTTAAAGAAAAAATTACTCAAACCAATGAGTCGAAAGTCCTTAATAAGATTAGCACCTTTTACCTTTGGAAGAAGCATGATTAAGCTGGAATTAACTCCATTAGGAATCTTCTTATGCTGCCAACAAAAAAGTATAGCTGAAATTAAGTCTTCCTTAATGATATCCCAACAATGTCTATAAAAGAAACCCGCAAAGCCATCTGGACCTGGAGAACTATCAGCGCCTAAATCAAAAACAGTTGTACGAATTTCATCCTCAGATGGTATGGCATCCATTGCAAGTTGTTCTTCCTCATTGATAACTTCATGATCAATATAAAAAAGAGAATCATCCTGAAACAAAGTATCACCATTAAACTTAGCAATGTAGTGATTCACAATGTACTCTCTCAGCTGGTCCTGATCAGTAATTGTAACATCACCATCCACTAGCTCAAAAATTATATTATTACTACGCCGGATACGTATATTATTGTGAAAAAATTTCGTATTGCTAGCACCATCCATTATCCACTGATTCCTGGATTTTTGCTTAAGCATGGTATTCAATTGACACCTTGTATCATGAACTACTACCTTAGCATCCTTAACCTTGTTGAACTTTTCCACATCAGAAGGGTCATCATCCGAAACTAGAGTAGCAACCTCTAATTGTCTCTCAGCCTGATTAAGACGAGTGTAAATATTACCAAAGACCTCCTGATTCCAAAGTTTCATAACAAGTTTGAGTCTCTTAAGCTTAGCTGTAAAAACATAAGCAGGAGAACCCAAAATAAACTGACTCCAACTGTCGAGAACCATACGAAGGAAATCCGGGTGACTAAACCACATCTTCTGCACTCTAAACGGAGTCCTTCTCGACCTATCAGCAGTAAAAGAGTAGCCACAAAGAGTTGAATGGTCGGAAACTTCCCTAGGAAGAGCTTTACACCGCCAATTCTCAAAAGTAGCAAGCCACTCTGCATTAATAATAGCTCTATCAATCTTTTCAACAATACGAGCCAAACCATGTCGACCGTTAGCCCAAGTGAATTTTTTGCCCAAAGCCTCAGCCTCAAACAATCCATTATCATCCATCCAACCACTAAACTCATTAACAACAGTAGTATTAGGTGGTAAACCACCTCTTTTTTCATCCGCACGAAGTACACAGTTGAAATCACCCATGATGAGCCACGGTCTATTTAAACTTTCGAGATCAAGCTGGTTCCACAATCTTCTACGTACAGTATGTACTGAACTAGCATGAACAAAAGATAATAAATTATTTCCGATCCCAATCGTAATAGCTTGCCTGCTTGAATTAACCACAACTGGTTGTTCCACCTCAGTAGAGCAAATAATCCACAAGTTTCCAATACACTCATCTGTCGAGTTATGAATAACATCAGTTCTAAAGCCTTCCAAATCCAATCTTAGCTGTGCCACAGAATTAAGTGAAACCCCAATCTTAGGCTCAGCCAAACAAATTACGTCAGGCTTATATTCACGTATTAACTGTCTTAATTTAAATCGTGCATCGTCTCTCGCGACACCATTAATATTCCAAAATATTGTACGCATTATAAACTATTGTTCTTGGATGGGTTAACACACACATGGACATTCTGATGTCTATAAACCGAAGTTGTAGATGAAGGTTTTGCTTTTTTGGGGACGGGCAGCTTCTTAGTACCATCTTTTATAACGTTATCATCAGTTCTAGTCTTGTTTTTAGGCATAGGTGATACTCCTTTGGCAACCTTTTGTTTTAGCATAGAATTTTCAACTTCTGCCATAAAATGCATATCGACTTCCTCAGTTTCCATAGAATCATGTTGCAAAGAAGATTCTGATTCAGTCTGCATATTCACCTTTGTCGAGATTTCCTCATATTTGGCATGTTCAGCTGTAGCTCTTGCCTGTTCCTCTTCTTCTAATTGTGCAGCCCAGTTGTGTTTCTCCCTTTCTAGTATATTCGCATCATTATTCAAAGCATCAGCTCCCTGTAATACTCGTCTAAGCAATAAAACTTTGCATGGTAATGGTTCCACAGTGGTACTATCATCGGGTTTCTCTTCACAGTCCGGCTTCTCGCTGTCCCTGCCTTCATTCACACTGTCATCAATATTTTGAGCTTCACTTACAACATTCACACCCTCATCAAAATCTTTGGCTTCCCCACCAGCATTCACACCCACATCAATATTTTTTGGTTCACCTACATCTTCCACTTCTTCCGAAACTTCCACACTTAAGGCATCAAACTTGTTCATCTTTGTAATCTCAGCCGCATCCGTATTACTGATTTTCTTTGGACTTCTAGCAGGACTAGAGTTGTTCTTTTTATAGGTTACTTTTTTCCAGACCTCAATTGGTTCAGTTGACGCGCAGTATCAATCCGTAATGGCATCGTGTTCTTCTCAGCTGCATTATACTTCACCAAGCTTTTTTCACTGTTTTGATTCAAGACTATTCTCGCAGCTACATTACACCTCTCAAATTTATGACCCATTATCTTGCAGTGAGTGCAAAAATTCACATTCTCTCTATCTTGGATTTCCACCTCTTGCCAGAATTCCCTTCCATTCGCCTCAATCCATATTTTGTCAGGGATATGCTTTGCGAAGTCTATCTCTATCAACACAGCAGCAAAATTCCCAAAATCATGATCCAGGGTCTTTTGATCAATAGCTATAGGTCTTCCCATAATCTTAGCTAGTGTAATCAGTATTCTCTTTGTCCATAGTTCAATATATAGGCCTGGAAAGTTAACCCAAACCGTTGTTTTGATGTTGTCTGTCTGTCAGGATCAAAATTTGGGTAAAAGTTTTGAACTTTCAGGACTTGTCTCTCTACATACCAGTTTCCACCATTCCATACGTGATCTTTATCCTCTTTTGAGGTTAGTTTTATCACAAAGAATCCCCTAGACATTGGGGCCAGCTGAAACTTATTTTCCCCTAGTTTCCATTGCTCCTCTAGCTCTCTCTTCACATTAGCAAGCTTCAGGCCCTTGAAGTTTAATCTTCCAATCAGACTGAACTGAAAAATATCACAACCCTCTTTCGTTAAATCTTTAGGTATCTTGAAGGCTGGTTCTCCATTAACAGTCACCGTCGGTGGAGTTTGTAGTTCATCAGGTTGAATTACATATGGTTTTTTCCCCTTTAAACTGTCTGCATATGAGCTCTGTTGATTGACGTTATCCTTTACTGAAGAATCCATGCATAAAATATTATTTAATCTAGTTGAAATTGAAAAAAAATCGTTTGAAGTCGCAAAACCCTAAAAATCGCCAAACCGGAAAGGTCAGACCATCCCACTAAATTAGTTAATAGCAACCTAAAATCATAATCGATCAATACTTAGAGAGGTGTCTAAAACACACCTCTCTAAGTATTGATGGATTATGCTTTCTTAGCTAGTTTTCTAGTAAAATTGTATATATTAGTCCTCTTTTGTATTTTGTTCGAGTTTTGAAGTTAATTCACGAAAAAGATAAGAAATCATCCAATTGGCCAGAAAGCGCAAAACAGTCATTTTACGAGGAAGTACTATTGGCATCCCGGTGGATGATAAGGGGCAACCAATTCACCTTTCCACTCCGCGTCCCAGAAGATTTCCGCATCGAAGAAATCACGTACAGGAGGAAGCTAGTCCAATGATGACACCATCCAATCATTGGTATGCAAGGGCGCCAGTTTTTGAAAATGTTTTACTCTGTAATATGGAAGTGGCGGGACCCACCATCATATTATTAAGGATTAATTATTATTTTTAAAGCAGCGCTGCTATTCAACACTCACTTTTATCACTCCCTTTAGCACTCACACCATCTAGATCCTTCATTTGGAATGTGTGGAACCCGTTTCTGTGTGATGTGGATCCTGGCTGAATGTGATGTGCCAGTACTTTAGCAATATGTGTCCTGAGTGGTAAAGTGAGTGCTAAAAGTGAGTGTTGAATTGCATTTTTGTTTTTAAAGAAGTGAAGGAATTATAGGAAGAGAATATTCGTCGGACCCACTCAGTTTTGTTTAATGAAATAAATCAGGGAAGAGGAGATTGTGTTCAGACTAGGAAAGGAAGGAGGTTGCTTAACTTTGAGTTCAAGTGGGGCTAGATGTTGGACGCGTTTGTGGAGGTGGTGATTCGGTGTAGCTACTGTACATCGAGTTGGATGTTACTACCAGCTAAGAAGAAGACAAATATAACTACATGGGTCTCGTTGATGTCTATAGCCAATCAAAAGTCGTTTGGATTTTATTAGAATACTTCCAACTGCACCTAATGAGCAGCATTTAACTTCTCCCACCCCACAACTCGGTAGCCACTTTGCAAGCTCTATCTTGGGTTTTACAGGCTATAAAAAGGACGTGAGCAGCCAGAGGGGAGGATATATTTTTTACACCGTGTTTCCTCTTTGGGGGAACTTTATTATTTTCCATCTTTATGTAATTTTTTGTGATTAAGGATGATATCAATAGTCTAATCGTGAAGCTCAATTAATTATGCAAGTATATCTCAAGTTTTAATTATTTTATCGATTGTCTTCTACTATGATTATGACCATGGATTGTTTTCAAGTTGTTCAAGTGGTCAATTGCATGACTTGTCTACAATACTAAAGCTAGATTTGAGAGACATAATTCGTAATTGTTAAGGAGATCTAATCACTAATAGCAGAGCATTAACGTCGCGAAGGGATTTTGTGGATTTTGATGTGTAGATTACAACCCTAGGTTAACATGCCGAACTTGTGAGCATGTGGCTAGGATCAACCTAATTCACAAAGTGCAAAGCATTCAATTGAGTTACATCATGAGAACTTATTCATGGTGGCTCAGATGGATATAATCCGGTAGTCGAGCGCTTCCGTATCCAGTGACACAAGGAATTTTGGGGATAGCAGAGCTTATTGTTATTCTACGGTTGGCGATGAATTGGTTCTAAATGGGTGTATTGATGGAGTCGACGTTTGGTAACGGCGAAGGATTTCTTGGTCAATCTTTTTCTTCGTCTATTTATTTTATTCTTTTTATTTTTCTAATCTGAATAACAAATTGATCACACCGTCATGACTCCACACAGAGTTGGCCATCATGGAAGGACATAGGTTAGCCACACCAAGCTTCCCAAAGGTTCTCAACTCTATAGATAGATCTTCTGTTGGAAACTTGCGTTCCCATGGATCTTCAAGACCTATCAGTTTCATGGAAATATCTATGTTGGTTGGTCTAGCGTTCACAGGTCTAGGTAGAGTGATACCTTGATTGGACAGACCTGTGAGAGATGTTATGAGATCATAGTTTACATCTATTACTGTTTTGCCGACCATCGTTTTAAAGTTGAAGTTTTCATCATTGGTTCCATGAATGTTGGCATAGAACTCTCTGACCGTTCCTTCATAATCTTTTCCATGACCATCAAATATGTTGCCCAAATTAAAGGATCTTACATATTTTACCACATCTTCAAACCTTGTACTATCAACAAGTTGTCTTTCTATAATGAGAGGCTTATCTTTGATGGTAAGATAGAGATGATAGCACTCTTTGTCATAGAAAGTGATTCCCAGAGATGGATCACGGTGATAGTTGTTTTTCTTTGATGTGGAACTCTCTTTTGGTGGAGTAATGGGATTCGCCATTAGCTTTCCTCTAATTCTTGTCATGGCGAATTAATTCCACAAAAGCTTGACTCAAGAAATGTATTCAACCCTTCCAGACGTTTTTGAAGTGAATCTTAAACAAGGAAGACTTGTCGCGATTCAGGAGAATCTCTGATACAAAAACCTAGGGCAGTGGTTCCCGAACCGTACGGAAGCAGAATAAACTGTCTCTGGACGGTGCGGTATCTCGTATATTTATAGGGAATTACAGACCCTAGTTGCGAGATTCAGATTGTATCAGAATTCAGATTTACTTAAAAACCCAAAGTTTACCTTAATATAACTTCTTTTTGCATGGGACTCCTAAGAGTTTATACGAAACTGAAATTGTATGTGTTTCATTTTTATGAAACTAAGGTATTTTCCCTTTTTGAGATAATATTGACAGGTTATTTTCTCTAGGGTACTAATTCTCCATAATTTTGATTTTGAGAGCTACAAAAATCAAAATTCTTTGTCTTGGTCGAGCAAGGGCTCAACATCCAAGTCTTTTACCAATAAACCCAAAAAGACTAAAAAAAATCTACAAGAATCTACTCCTACTTCCCTACTCATTTTTCTCATCACCAGTAGGTACATGATGAGAAAATCTTGTCATGGATTTTAGGGAGAGTAGACGTGAGTATATGGATACTCACAGATCTCATGATGACAGTTGCCATAGTGAGAAGAATTTTTGTCGTGGGTTTCCTTTGGAACATAGTCTTTTGCCTTTATTTTCCTATGTTTATCCAAAGGGGTACTCATGAGTTTAGAAGCATGCTTGGGAAGTTTTAAATTCCTTGACACACAAAGTGGGCATTCTTTAACAATGTGTCCAAGATTTCCACATTTAAAACACCGTGTATTGGCATGCTTACTTCGTTGTTCCTGAATTTTTTCGATGTATTCTACAAAGCTGACATTAAGATCTTGGAGGAGTAGGCAGAGTAAGTTAAATCAAAATCTTTCAGGATCAAGAAATTCCATGAGTTCTAATTTCTCGAGTGTATGTAGTCGCATGATTCATTGCGATGATCCTCGAGCATTTTTACAAGCTTATCAGAACCCAACAAATTCTAGATTAAGCGTTGTATTCTCTGGTATACTAAATTGACGGTAGAGATAAACCAATTTTTTATGTACGCCATAATTCACGAACCTCGATAAACACAGACAGTTACGTCTTTTATGTGTTCACCGGCTCTGATACCAATTGAAAAAGAAGGGGTACCGAAATACTACCAACTTTTCGTTTGGGCTCGTGAGTCTTATGGTCAGATATGGACGATCTCAAAAATCAATATCCAAATCTATTTAACCTGAGTTTGGATCACAAGTGATCAGTCCGACGCAAGACAAGGTCTTGGTAAATCTGTTAGATGGATTGGGGACAACAATCGGGTTAATAATAACGTACTTCTTGTGTTTGCTTTAATTATATAATCGGAGAATATAATGCGGAAAGTAAAGCGCACAAGACACCAGAGATTTTTTTAACGAGGAAACTACAACCTGTAGAAAAACCTCGGGTGTTAATACATAATTTCGGATGGACACGTGGTACCATCTCCGAAGACTGTACACAGAAGCAGCGTGAACCGCGAAGGACAGGAGCACACCCCAGGAAAGCAGTATCTCATCACGAGATGATGAAATCCAAGGGAGGAGATTGAAGGATCACCAACCTAGGATACTAGGAGGAAGCAGGCACGCCAAGGAGCAGTCACACCGCATTAAATGTTGTAGACAGCATGACAGAAATCGTCTGTCGAGTGGGGATTAGTCCAGCCAACGGTGGAGAGCAGAAACCTAGACCAATAAGAAGCCGACAATATAAGGATACATCAAGGATCCTCCACATAGTAGTACGAAGAGCCAGGATTGGACGAGAAGGGCGGTCACTGAAGATTGATGATCTGATCAAGGAGCATCAAGAGAGCGAAGCAACCAAGGATAGCAAAGAACGATGCCCACTGAAGTAATATAAATACCGCTTCTCTTCAGCAGCAAAGGGGGTCGCATAGTTTGGAAATGATAGCTAGGAGTGAGAATCCTTGGGTGAATACTCTCAAGATTTCATGTGACCTCTATCCGTAATAAATTAAAGTAACTAATAGTGTAAACAAGAGAAAACCTTATCGATTTCGTATAATAGAACAACAGATTTTACCCCCCGAGGACGTAGGCACACAGCTGCTTAACCTCGTTAATTGTTGTGTTGGTTATCATTGCAGTCATATTTATTGTAGTTAAGTTTGACGATCATCTCCAAGGTGATCCCACGATTATGGTCGGTAGCCAACTTGGTTCATAATAACTAACGATAATACGTTCAAACCCTTGAACAGATCCCAGGTTGTTAACGAACATAGGCCACCAATGACCTAAGTAATCGATACTTTAATAACTTTTATTTGTAGTATGATATGGGAAAATTAGTATCAACAGTTTGGCGCTAGAAACAGGGACCAGTTCCTTGTAGATTTAAAACAACCATATTTTAACAAAAATCCCAGTTAGTTGTGTTTTCCTTTTCTCATCACCTTTTGTATTTGGTTATAACTTGGTTTGGAGGAACACCAAAGATTGATACCACCTTCTGGTGATTTATGATGTGATAAGTGAGAAACAAACTTGGTTGTAAAAGTAGCAAGTAGGCAATATCCTCCAAATCAAAAAAGGATTTCTTATTGAAAAAACCACCAGATCGATTTCTTACTAATAATTCAAGTTTTGTTGAGGAAATGAGCTATCACCGTCTTCTCAAACTTACCTAAGGAGGCAGCTGGGTAGCAAAAGCTCTGTATTGCTAAAATACACTTTACCACCGTTTTCCTCTTCTGTTGTATCAACAGGAAAAGGAGTGGAAAAACCTATGGCTAACGAAGCAAGACCATTGGTAACTAGAAGCCGACAACAACCTGCGCTAACACGGAGTAGATTACAATCGCTAAGGGCCCAAGGGGAGACCGATCTTGATCTAGAAGAAGCAATCATGCTACCACGGAGTTCGCACAGGAGCACAGTAGCAACCCCCAGCGAGCAGTTGGTGAATAGAAATCCTTTGTACGGAATGCCGTTACCCGCAGAAGAGATGGCTGAAGAAGAAAATCCAAGACGAGACCAGCTTCACCACACCCCTATCTAGCAGACAAGAAACTCGGTGTCAGTTCACACGGCAACCTCGTCAGAAGAATCAGAAAATGAAATGGGACCCATCATCAACAACGAAGTTAACAATGGAGCCGAAGGAATGAATGAACCTCCTTTAGCAGCGCAGCTGGAAGCTTTACTCCAGGACCAGAGAGAGCAGGACGACTATACGCCTTAACTCAGGAGAATCAAGCATTGTGGGACAGAGCCGAAGCACGAGAACTACAATCGCGAGCCCGAAGCTATCAAACCAGAGGGGAGGACGAGGTAAACTCAGAGGCGCCACGAATCTATTCTTCACTAAGGCATAGTATTCGGGCACCGCCACCCGTATGCATACCAGGAGGGTATCAAGGGAGAATCAACTTGCCACAGAGGGAGGTTCACAACATCCCAAGTCATTATGTCTCTCACGGAAGACCGTGTCAATATCAAAGCCACGGGATTCAATCTAAACAGTGGGGAGAGATGATAGCCACACCACAAATGGGAAAAGTGGTCACTCAACTGAAGGTCGTCATGGACCAATTGGCGGACTTGAAGTCTAACCAAGGAGGATACAAGCTGGAGGAAGCCAAGCAGTAAGCCAGGACAACACCGCTATCAATCAGACTTGAACGAAGTAAAATACCACTGAAGTGCCCATTGTCGAACTTCACTTGTTACGACGGAACTACTGACCCGGCAGCACACCTAAAGTGCTATCTTCGGGTGTTGGCCTACTGGGATACCAATGACGTAGTATTGTGTCGGTATTTTCCATCCAGCCTTACCGGCATAGCATTGATATGGTTTGACAACCTCAAACCAAACTCAATTGGCTCCTTCGAGGAGTAATCTGATATCTTTGTGGAGACGTATATGTATAACAAGGCTACTAAGGCAGGGTTAGATAGGTTATTTTCATTGGCCATCAGGCCTCGAGAAACACTCCAGGCGTACACGGAGAGGTGGCAGAAGATGTGCCAGGCTATAGGGAAGGTCAACTGGAGATCAGCATCAACTGCTACAAGTTCGGACTGGATGGAACGTCTTCTATCTTCGTGGAACTACATGCTCATACGCCGACGACTGAGGGAGAACTGCGTGTAATTCAAGACAAATACATCAGGTTGGAGGACATCCAGATAGATAACCCTCGAGTGCAAGACCGAAGTACCCCACAAAGAACAAACTCGGTAGAAGCTGCACCGGAGACAAGGAAGCGCTCCGCGGAGAGAGACGTCACATCAGGATTCGAAAAGAAACCCAGGTATAAAGACGGGAAGCCAGGGGACAAAGAAAGAAGGGACTACTCAGATATAGTCTATTCCAACTTAACTTTATCGCTCTCGGAGATTTCGAAGAATGAAGGAGGACGACAGGACTTTCCGTACCCATCTACTCGAGGCAGGCAGATAGACGAGACCAAGAACCACAAAGACTACTGCGAGTACCATCAGACTCGAGGGCATGATACCAACGCATGCAAAAACTTGAAGAACACGATCCAAAGGTATATCAACCAAGGAGACTTCGGGCAGTATGTCCAGTTACCTGGGCAGGCGGCAGCAACAACCACCGCAGCGACACAGGAAAAGACGGTACAGCTCCCCGAAGGATATAAATCACTCAATATGATCACGTTCCAGCAAGAGAGCGAACCTTCGCTACCAGGAGACATATGTAATAGCTTGAGAAAAAGAAGGAGAAACTCGGAGCACGAGGTATACAAATTAAACGGGAGATTAACCGACGAATGAGAGGAGTGGATGGCGACTCCACTCACATTTTCTACCAAGGACATCAACCAGGATGTCGAAATGCATAATGATCCTTTGGTGGTTACTCTACCAATCCACGGGTGGAACGTTTCTAAGATACTAATAGATGGAGGAAGTTCGCTCAATGTACTCTTCTACGAACCTTATCTTCGGATGGGGTTGAAGGACGGCCAGATGGACGCATCTACGTGTACGATTTATGGATTCAATGGATCCACATCGAAGCCGAAGGGAGAGATAGTTTTGCAGGTAGATGCGGGACCTATGAAGACTATGGCGAGGTTTAACATCGTCGATTCACCCTCGCCCTACAACGCCATCATGGGGAGACTCTGGGTGCACAGCTTGAGAGGAACAGCGTCGACATACCACCAACACCTAAGATTTCCAACACCTTACGGGGAAATGGAGATCAAAGGATACCAGCAAGATGCGCGAAGATGTGAAGCAGCCGAAGCTAAACATCACAACGAAGTCCAAGAAGCACTTAAGAAGAATAAAGGAAAGCGAAAGGAAGAGGAGAAAGAGAAGAGATACAAAGAATACAACGACCAAGTCAAGGCGGCCAAAGCAGCATCATTACTCTCAGTAGTGATGGTGGCGTCAACATCGACTGGGGATAAATAAGAATTTAAGAACGTTACTCCCATAGGACCTCCGAAGCAACTATTCTCATCCATTGAGCCAACGAAAAAAACCAACATCGGGACCGAAGAACGGCCACGAGAGGTGAGCATAGGAGCGTTGTTGGAAGAAACTATGGAAGTAAAACTGAAAGAGCTACTAAAGGAGTACTTGGATATATTTGCGTGGACAATGAAGGACATGTCAGGGATAGATCCATCGATGGTGTCCCATCACCTTCGGATAAATCTGGACACGCCGCCATTCAAGCAAAGAATAAGGAAGGTGGCCCCTATATATATCACGAAGCAGTGGAGAAGGAGTTCCAAAAGCTGATGGATGCTGGATTCATCAGAGAAGTAATGTACCCAAACTGGGTGTCAAACATGGTAATAGTGCCAAAGAAGAACGGAGGCGTCAGAATCTGCATCGACTTCAGCAATCTCAACAAAGCTTGCCCGAGGGATAGTTATCCTTTGCCAAGCATTGATCAACTGGTCGACGCGACTTCTGGCCACGAATTACTGTAATTAATGGATGGATACTCGGGGTATAATCAAATAGCCTTGGCCGAAGAAGATCAGAACATACAACCTTTTTTACTCCGAGGGGTTTATATTGCTACACAAGAATGCCCTTCGGACTGAGAAACGCAGGAGCCACATATCAAAGACTGGTGGATAAAATATTCAAACAGTGGATTGGAAAAAATTTGGAGGTCTACGATGATGATATGCTCGTGAAGAGTCTAAAATCGCAAGATCATTTGGCGGATCTCAGAGAAATATTCGAAGCCATGAGGAGTTGCAAGATGAAGGTAAATCCGGAGAAATGCACCTTCGGGGTGACCTCCGGAAAATTCTTAGGTTACTTGGTCACCAAAAAAGGAATCGAGGTGGACCCGGAGAAAGTCAGAGCTGTGGTGGATATGCCATCACCAAGGAACCTGAAGGACGTTCAAAGGCTGAGCGGAAGACTGCGGCGCTGGGAAGGTTCATAGCTAGATCATCAGATAGGTGCAAGGACTTCTTTTCCACGTTAAGGAAAGATTGCAGGTTCGCGTGGACAGAAGACTGCCAGCAGGCTTTCGAAAAGGTTAAAGAGCACCTAGCAACCCTACCGACGCTACAAAGGCCAGAGAAAGACGTGGTATTAACTTTATATTTGGCGGCAACCAGCAGCGCAATCACATTACACCATATTCTGTGATCCGCAACTGAAACGCAACGTAAGTATGACCGTTGCAAACCGGAACAGAACCTGGACCGTTGCGAAATTGATGCAACGGTGGAGATTTAGTTGCGGATTGATGCAACGGTGGAGATTATGTTTCTATTTCGCAACTGTTTGGTTTCACGTGTGTGTGATGTGCGTGTGGCTTAGGACACTTTAGTACTAGGTGTGTGAAAAAACTGTGTGCCATTTACAAACCGTGTGAAATCGGGATAACTTCCCCTACCTACCCTTTCCATTCATTTTCAGATCTATTTTTTTCCTTCTCTGCTATGCTGTGAATAGAGGCGATAGTTAGGGTTCGTTTTTTTTCCTTCTCTGTTGATTTTGTGTTGTTTGTTGTTGATTTTGGTTCAAGGGTTTATTGAGACGATCGTGTAAGTGTTTATAGTTAGGGTTTGGTGTTGATTTTGGTGTTGTTTCATCTTTTTTTTTTCCATAGTTAGGGTTTCGTTTCAAATCTTTGGATTGATTGTCTCTTTTTCTTGGATTTCAGATGGAAGATAAAACCAAGGGCTATCATTACCTGGAAGAGAAACAAACTCAGGTATAATTTCTTCTTTTCCTTTTAGGGTTTCAGATTCATGATAAAGATTTGGTTTTATGTAATGGGTAATTCATATCGTTTGATTTCTGTTCAGATTTCTTGTTTTTGGGTTTAGATTTTGTGTTTCAGTGTTAGGGTTTTGAAGAATTTATCTTTGTTTGAAGTATTTCAGAGAGATTTTTTTGTTTCATGTGTGAGATGATTGAATATGATAAAATGTGAGTTCTGATTGTAGGTATTTCAATGGTAAGCATGATCGAAAAAAGCAGTGTTCATATCTGAAACCGCCTATATTGGTACCAGTACTATTTATTGAGATTTCTGAAACCACCAATTAGTCCTATCTAATTACTTATGCTGTGTTTTTGAAATTTTACTCAGAGGTTCGTGATGGAAGCTATAGCTGCTATAATTGGAGAAGGATTACATGTTGGTGTGCGAAATATGCCAGGGAAAAAGATTCGGGATGACAGCAAAACATTGCTGCAGACTGGAATCTGTGACAATGATAAGTTAGATGGTCTGGGTTCAGATTTCTGCCCCAAAGATCCTCCACATCTGATTCAATCTGATATGCCTCAGCTTCTGACCAGGTGAATACAATATGCTTCAATCTTTTTCTTTTTTCTTAAATTTTGTCATTTTTTAGTTATTCCTTTCTTAATGTATCGTTTGAACTAGAATGGGTTGATTCTACTGTCACAAACACTAATTCATGATCTCATCAATATTTATTTAGGTACCCACCAAGTCTTGCTATAGACACGGGACTTCTGATGCATCGCGAGATACTCCCTTGACCAATTTGACCAACAGTTTAGAAAGTGATCATGACTTTGTTCTCTCCCCAACTGACATGTAACCGTGCCTGATTCCAGAGCCCTGCCCCCCATCCTGCAAATAGTTTAGATGTGTTGGATGTGGTTCCAGTGCACAGGAAGTCTAGGCGATAAGATCTTGGGACTGTGGTATTAGGAGACCTTTCTCTGTTCATGAGGTAGAAGCACTTGTCCATGCTGTGGAGAAACTTGGAACTGGAAGGTGTCCACCTACTATTTTATTTTCTTGAGTAAGGTCAAGGAGTTTAAGCACTATATGGTTTTCTAACTTCTAACTGTCTCTTCACTTTTTTCTCAGCTGGCGTGATGTGAAGTTACGTGCCTTTGACAACGCAAAACATCGTACATATGTGGATTCAAAGGTACCTCATTTGCACTAGATATTTGCCAAATTCTTTTATTGTTTTGCTTGGTAGCTGTTTGGATAGTCAAATAATGGTAAAGTCAGTTACGTATTCAAGTATATGATTAAGTTGGACAATTCAAGCAGAGTTTTTTTTTCCCCTTTTTGTAGTAGCTTCCTGGTAAGAAGGGTTATAGAACCTATGCAGCTATGCTAAAAAGATGGAATAGGCTTTGTTGTTTGATTTTCGTCTTTTTTGTTAGCCTTAGGTAAGTGTTGTTTCCTGATCATGGGATTTGTGAAGTTGTAGAAGGAGCTTCCACATCTAGTAAGCCTTCTAACAACAATGCTGATTGTGTGAAGGAAAACTTTGTGCGTGCTGATCCAAGTTACCTTAACACTCTTGGAAATGCTCATTCTGCATGGTGTTTTGGTGCAATAGCTGATCTTGTTGACAATTCCATGGACGCCAAGGCAACTAAGTATGTAATCAGTTTTCTTTTTAACTAACTTTTGTTGTTTCTGCAGAAGTCACTTTTTGGCTCCTACACTCTAGTGATTTAATTTGTATATGTATTTATTGATAAGTAGTACTACCTTAAATTCCATGTAATAATACAAGCGCTTTTCCTGTGAAAACTTACATTGTGTTGTTCATTCTATGCAGGATTGAGATATGGCTCATGAAGATTTAGCGCAATGCTGTCATTTGGGTGCAAAATGAACTGTTGTAAGCGAGTTAGATCGTATTGGAAAATTCGGCATTGGTTTTAAGGTATTTGGATTTCATGTTGTTTATGACTTATAATCCTTCGTTTCCATCATTAGTGGACCTCAGCACAGGTTTGAGAACATGAACTATTTAAATGAATAACCTTTTATCTCAGAAAATGTTTCGGACTTCAGTAAACATCAGTTTCGTATATCAAATTAATTACTTCTGTTCGTCTAAGCTTCCTTTTGAACTCATTCCATGCCTAGTTTACTCCCATGAATAATTAAGTTAGACTAGAAACAATGAATACCCATATATCATTAGGTGGTTATCTCCAGAGAGGTCTTTGATCTCCAAGGATAGAACACCAGATAATTACAATCTATCTATTTCTATTCTTTATTTATTATAAAGAGAACGTCGACATCATGGTTTCATCAATTTATTTTTATAGTTTATTTCAAGCTTATGATGTAGTCTTTTTGAATTGTCAGGTTATGTTAAAACATGAAGCATTATTTGACAGACCCAGTAGCAAAATGGCATTCAAGCAAAATGGCATTCAAGCTGAGATAGCACCGGCTACTCTTCTAGTTGTTGATTTTTGGTGGATACATGCTTAACAAAGCAGAAGATCGATTACCGGAATCTACAAAGCACTTGAAGTTGATTTGAATGTAAGAGTTCCTTTTTCTCATAAACACTGTAATTTTTGTAAGATTTCTTCTATTCAAATATAAGAACAAATGTCTATCTATCACTTTGTAAGGACATGAATTATATATATTCAACTTGTACTAGTAATAATGGTTCTAAGTATTTGTGTGTGGAGAATGATATATATATATATGTTTGGAGAAGCACCAGGTCAAAGTCTGACTGACCTTGTTTTGACCAGGTCAAAGACTGACTAGGTCAAAGTCAAGGTCGGTCTTCTTTGACCTGGTCATTTTTTTGACCTCAGTAAAAACTTTCACAACGGTTCAGCTGGCGTTGCATCATAAATGGGATGTAACGGGCCGAAGACCGTTGCATTTTCCGTTGCGGCCCAAAAATCGCAACGTTAACAATGCCGTTTCGAAAACTTGTTACACCACCTTTCGTAACAGCAGGGCGACCGTTGCGACCAGGAATAGCAACATACCAGGGTTCGTTGCGACCAGCAAAATATGGTGTAGTGTCAGCGCGGTCCTAGTTCAGACAAACAAGAAAGAAGAGATACCCATTTACTACATCAGCAAAACTCTGTACCCAGCTGAAAGAAACTACATGAAGATGGAGCAGATCATCCTAGCACTTGTGTTTGTCACATAAAAGCTGCGAACCTATTTCAACGCACATATGGTAAGAGTACTAACGAATCGGACAAGTCCTCAAAAACTCAGAAAGAGTAGGACGTATAGCCAAATGGAATGCACAGGTAACGCAGTTCAAAATTATATTCGAACCTCGAACACCGGAGAAATCACAGGTGTTAGCAGACTTCTTGGTGGAATTACCCCTCAAAGACGAAGAAGAAATAGATGATATACCAGGAGCCGAGGAAGACAAAGAAGATCCTGATGATCTGCTGGAGCCAGTCAACTCTCGAAGGTGGGTGTTTTTACCTGGAAAAACAATGCACCGTCTCTGGGTACTTTCGTAGTGATCGAGATCAAAGTCGAACAAGACGAGCCTAAACCAAGTCAATGGCCGTTCACGTCTTGCTTCGGTCACATAGAGGATAGAGGTTGATCTAGGGAGGGAAACAGCGAAGAAACTTGAGATCAGGTTGAGGATGTGTTTTGGGTGTAAGAGTTCAAGATTTCCGTCGTGAAGGTGACTGGAAATCTCCAAGGCTCGAAGTGTGTTGGTTGCTCAGGCTTGTTTACTCTGAGGCTCTGGTTCATTCAGGTGTTCTGAATGTCTGGTTGTTTCCGGATGATCTTCTTGCCTTGGAAGATAGAGGAGGCCTCTATTTATAGTTTTTAAACTCACCATGATCTCTCGACAGAGAAGGTGGAAGTCGTGGAAGAGTGGGGGAGTGGAGGACATGGGTTGGTTTCTGTAACTGCCTGAGTTGTGTAGAACATGTCCACTTGCACCATCTTCTTGTAACTGTCCACTATCTCCATCAGTTTCTTTCAACTGTCGTAGACCGCCAGACCAATACCCCTAAAGTTATCCCCCCGTGTGATGTTTTGATATCTCGAGTGATACGCAGATATTGCGTAGTTGAGTTGAGTTGAGTCTGAGTAGAGTCGTATGACTAATTGTCATGACCAACATGAGTGTGGTGCCTCCAGGACACGAGTATAGGAGTGACCTTGGCTGTTGGCCAAGGCCAGGAGTTCATAGCGCCATTGGCTTGTGGCGCCATAGCCCAAGGGGCTACGGCCTTGGCCTTTGGCCAAGGCTAACTTCCAAAGAGCTTGTTTAGCGCTAATCCTATTATCATGGCGCCACGGCCTTGGCCTTTGGCCAAGGCCAACTCATCTTGTTGTTGCGCCATGATTCATGGCGCCACGGCCTTGGCCTTTGGCTAAGGCTATTTTCTCGTGAACCCACGGTGGCTCATGGTTCACGGTGCCATGATATATGGTGTTATGACCTTGGCATCTGGCCGAGGTCAACTTTGTTGCAGCTGGTGCGTGCTGGCTATGCCTTGGTTATGGTGTGCATGCTTACGCTACAACATACTTGAAGTAATGGCGTGTTTATCCATGGTATGTTAGACCATCCTGAGTTTGGGATGAGGTTTGTTTAAGCATGTTTAAGCTGTTGTGTGCTTCTCAGGGAGTTCTGGACAGGCCTAGAACTTCGATATTCCTGAGGTTTTCATTAAGACTCGAGTGTTGAGTCGTATAAAGAGGAAATCCATGAGGATGAGTCTCTGTTAACTCTTCACCATGTACCATATAGTGATCTGGTTCTGATGCCGAGGAATTCGAGGCGATGTAGACATGAAGCAGATTAATGGGTTTAATGTGCTGGTGAGATTATCAGTATTGCACTATGATATCATCCTCTCCATCGGGGGTTATAAGAGAGAACTCATAGAGAGTTTATTCAGCTCGTAGAACGGGTTGCATTCAAAGTAGTTTAAATCACTAAAATCGGCCGATTAAATCGTGATTAATCGCGAATCGCTACTTGCCCGATATGATTCACAAAAAATCACCGATTCTGATTTTGGGCGATTTACTCGGCCGATTTTAACGATTTTAGCCGATTTTCAACCAAAACGAGTCGCCGATTTCCTAGGGGCATTTTGGAAATTTTATCTAAGTAGGTTATAAAATTGAATTCACTAAAATTTTGAGTTTGATTTGGAGTGATTACATGTTTAAGTTATGTTTTAAATTGATTGAGCTTGGAACTTGTATTTTGAACTAATTTCTTTATGTTGAGTTGAACTTATTTAGTTTAATTGTGTCTATGTTAAACTTATTTGTTTTTAATAGTATTATTTTCTATTATTAGTGTTATATGATCAAGTATAGGATCTATAGGTTATATAAATTTTAAATTGCAATCCGATTTTTCAAACCGATTTTTTCCGATTTCCTCCCCCGAGGTTTTCGCAAATCGCTCCAAGGAGTTCGACCGAGTCACCGATTTTACCGATTTAAACTACGCTGGTTGCATTCGGAGCTATAGAGATGTGCCTGAATAGGCAATTGCCTTTAGGTAAGGCGTGATCAGAGAGTGGTTTTACAATCTTGTCCCTCTCTCATTTTCCACCATCTACAGTGGGAAGTGTTCGTGAATGGGTCTTCCAACAAAGAAGGCGCAGGGATAGGAATCGTAATAACCACACCAACAAGAGATAAAATCCTACATGCATTCAGGATAGATTTTGAAGAGTACACAAACAACATCGTCGAGTACGAAGCAGTGATCCACGCACTACGGATGATAATCGAGTTAGGCATCACGAACGTCAGGATCACAAGCGACTCACAACTCGTCATCAGGCAAATCGAACTCAAGTACCAAACTTTGGATTTATGCCTCTCTGCATACTTGAAGCTAGCACAAGAACTCACAGCGAAGATTGAAAAAGTAATCTACAGGCACGTAACAAGGAAAGACAATAGACATGCAGACGCGTTGGCATATATATCATCTATGCTACTGTTTTTACCTGCAATAACAATGTATCGTATCTGGGTACTTTCGTAGTGCTCGGAGATCAAAGTCGAACAAGACAAGCCTAAACCAAGAAAATGGCTGTTCCCGTCTTGCTTCGGTCACAGAGAGGATAGAGGTTGGTCTAGGGAGGGAAACAACGAAGAAACTTGAGATCAGGTTGAGGATGTGTTTTGGGTGTAAGAGTTCAAGATCTCCGTCGTGAAGTTGACTGGAAATCTCCAAGGCTAGAAACGTGTTTCGATTCTCAGGTGTGTTTTCTCTGAGGTTCTGATGTTCTGGTTGTTTCTGTTTTTTGTGTTCTAGCTGTTCTGAACGTTCTGCTTTGGAAGATAGAGGAAGCCTCTATTTATAGTTTTGAACTCACCCTGATCTCTCGACAGAGAAGGTGGAAGTCGTGGAAGAGTGGGGGAGTGGAGGACATGATTTGGTTTCTGCAACTGCCTGAGTCGTGTAGAACATGCCCACTCGCGCCATTTTCCCGTAACTGTTCACTACCTCCATCAGTTTCTTTCAACTGTCGTTGACCGCCAGACCAATACCCCTAAAGTTATCCCCTCGTGTGATGTTTTTGATGTCTCGAGTGAGTGATACGCGGATATTGCGTAGTTGAGTTGAGTAGAGTAGAGTTGTATGACTAATTGTCGTGACCAACATGAGCGTAGTGCCTCCGGGACACGAGCACAGGAGTGGCCTTGGCTATTGGCCAAGGCCATAAGTGTTTAGCGCCATAGCCCAGGAGGCTACGGCCTTGGTCCTTGGCCAAGACCAATTTTGAACGAGCTTTGCGGTTGTTATGTTATGGTGGCGCCATGGCTCATGGCGCCACGGCCTTGGCCTTTGGCCAAGGCCAACCTGTTGAGGCGCCATGGATTATGGCGCCACGGCCTTGGACATGTTTGCGACTATATTCCTCGTCACGGTCTTGGCCTTTGGCCAAGGCTAAGTAGGTTCGTGGCGCCTTGCGCCATGGCCTTGGCCTCTTGGCCAAGGCTGATTTTTGTGGATCCATGGTGTCTCATGGTTTGTGGTGCCATGCTATGTGGCGTTATGGCTTTGGCATCTGGCCAAGTCTCGACTTTGGGGCAACCTGTGCCTTAGTCGTGGTGTGAGTTCTTATGCTACATCACACTTAAGGTCATGGCGTGTTTATCCATGTTAGGCTAGACCATCCTGAACTTGGGATTAGATCCGCTTAAGCCTGTTTAGGCTGATGTATGCCTCTCAGAGAGCTCTGGACCGGCCTGGAGCTTCAATATTTCCGAGGTTCGCATCAAGACTCGTATGTTGAGTCGTATTTAAGAGGAAATCCATGAGGATACGTCTCTTTTGATTCTTCACCGTGTACCATTAAGCGATCTGGCTCTGAGCAGATCAATGGGTTTAATATGTTGGTGAGATTATCAGTACTGCTCTATGATATTACCCTCCCCACCGGAGTAATAAGAGAGAGCTCATAGAGAGTTTATTCAGCTCATGGAATGGGTTGCACTCTGAGCTATAGAGATGAGCCTGAATAGGCGATTGCCTTTAATAAGACATGGTTTCGAGAGTGTTTTGACAATCTTGTCCCTCTCTCATTTTTCACCATCTAAAGAAAGTCCCCTGGTTAGTGTGGAACAGAAATGTTTCATGCTAAGCACTCAGATGGTGATGTTATCTTTCGAGGGTTGTGTTGTTTTTTTTTTTTTTTTTTTAAAGGGGTTTCAAAGACTAGGTCTCAGTGTGAACAACCCTAATAGTCAAGAGCGATTTTGTGCTTGAGAAAGTTTTTTTTTTTTAAACAAGGACGTGCATGCGCATGGGGGGCGGAGGCGGCCATGGCGCTATGGCCATGGCGCCACGAGAAGTGGCGCGGACGCGGCCATGGCGATATGGCCATATTGCCTCGAAATCCGTGTCGTTTTTTTTTTTTTTTCAAAGGGGGCCGTCGGCCCTCTCCTCTCTCCCTTCTTTTGAGAGTCCCACCAGGACCGGGATTCCATAATTATACATGTATATATATATTCATGCCTAGGTTAAACTTTCAACAAAGAGGGAAGGATAAAGATAGGTTTCTCAGAGCAGTTTTCTTCTTCTTTCTGATCACTCTCTCCCCTTTTTTTATTATTATTATCTGTATTTGCGACCTTGCTCACCATGTCGTCAAGTGGAGCTACATCACAGAGCAATAAGGTAAACTAGGGTTTTAAGTGGCCTAGGTTTTTTTTTTTAGTATATATATATATGCGGGTGAGGACTTGGTGGCGCCATGTTCATGGCGCCACACACAGACCTGTCGAATTTTTTTTTATTTTTTTTTAAGGTGACTTCGCATTGATCGAAGTCAA
>JAJJMA010204732.1:0-14229 GCA_023529015.1 Papaver nudicaule | reverse complement strand
TTTTTTTTTTTTTTCGGCCTCGGCCAAGCCGAGGCCAAGTTTGTCGGCGCCATGAATATGGCGCCACACGCGTACTCGTAAAAGAGATTATATATATTATTATTTTTATTTTTTTTAGGGTGACTTCGTCATTGATCGAAGTCAAGTTGGCGGTGCCATGGATATGGCGCCGCATACATGCATAAATTTTTGTTGTACATGTATTCCAATAAGCATTTACGCCTAGGCATTTATGTTTTTAGAAAATACGAGTAGCGATGACTTACTTGAATTTGTTTGCATGCTGCAGAGGAAGCGTGGCGGTAACCAGAAGTCAATTTCCAGCCATCATTCTGTTCGTGATACTGCTGCCAGGACTCCCAAGTGTGATGACAGCTTTTCATATGCTCCTGTTGTTAGGAACCCGACCGCCTTTGTTGGTCGCGGAGACTTTTCTGCCTGTTTCATCCCAAGGCAAGGCGACTTCGACGATTCTCTGAACGTGGTGCCGTCGGAGACTGTTAGGTTTTGTATGGAATCCAAGGCGCTTGAGGGTGTACCTGTTGACTTCAGAGTTTCGTCCTTCGCCGTGCCACTTTGTTGTGCTTGGTACGACTTTGTGCTAACTAACGAGAAGGTTCGGCCGATCTTGTAGCGGCCAGGAGTCTTCCATGCGGTGAAGGCAACTAGGAACTTGAGAATGTATAAGTATTCTGGCGCCATTGTTACTTTCCTCCTTCGTTGGTGTAGGGCAATAAAGACTTTCGTGACCAGTTGGGGTGAGTTCGCGATCTCCCTAGAGTCAGTGGCTGCTTTATATCATCTTCCAATGTTAGGGAATCTCCCAGATAGCTGTTCTTCGGCTCAAGGTGCGATGATCAAGGTTTTGAACAGGAAGATCCAAGAATTGCAGGTACCCAAAGCTTATTCAAACGAGAATTATATTAAGTGGACCGATCACTGGTATGTGGGTGGCGTAAGTCCCAATGGGGGAACTCCCGAGAGTGTTCTCTGTATTGCCGCGTTCCTAGTACTCTGGTTGTCCAGGGATATTTTCGCTAATGCTCCTCGTGGTACTTTGAAACCTCATGCCGTTCCCCTTGTTGTTCTCCTGGCTCATGGTCAGAGCTTGCCTATCGGGAGATTGTTCCTCGGTTCTCAGTATGCTCAGTTCGATGCTTTCGTCCGGGATATGTCGGTTCCCGGTGTCAGTAGGGTCAGTACTTACGGAAACCCCTCGTTTATCCAGGCGATCTTGTGGGAGCATTGCATACCTCATAGACCCAGAAAGGGGGCTTCTCTGAATAACACATTGAAGGGGTGTTCTCGAATCCTGCAGTGGAATAGCAAGTTGCCCATTCCCTCTCCGGAGTTGAGGGATTTGCTAGATGATGAGAGGAATGTCGACTTCCGCGCGTGGTATACTAACTCTTCCTCTGATATCATACAACCCATAACTTTCACGGAGGACCCTGGTGTTGAGGTACGATCAGGACCTCGAGAGTCGAATGGCCTTACTATTGGGCAAGCTATCTTTATCAACAGCAGCACTCCTGGTTACCTCCTTGGTTACCTTCACGGAGAAGAGGTGGTAATTCCTTATAATATTGATAGGGCGGCGAGAGTGATGGGTTTCGATCAAGATGTGCCGAAGAAGTTATCCCTTGTGCCTTCTGCGGCTAAATTGCGGTCCTCGCTCGACGTATCACTTCACCTCGGTCGCCGTTCTCCCTTTATCTTTCGTCACCGACCAACGAGGATGACTCTCGAGTATCATGAGTTTTGGAATGGTACTCTCGAAGTCCTTCGTGGTTTCTTCAACGGGGGAAGTCAGGGTACTCTTGTCGCTCCCATTCAGGTATGGTGATCCGACTGCAATTTCCTCTTGGTTAAAAGATGTCGTTCTCCTTACCCTTCATTATTCTTCTGCAGGCGTGCTCTACCCCTAGTCCCCAGTCGGACGATATGGCTTCAGTTCGAGATACCAGGAGGAATCGACCTCGGATGAGGATTCCCCAGGGATACGTGCCAGAGTATGAGGACGTTGATGTGACGGTAGTGGATCTTCTACCAAGACTGTTTTGCTTCTCTGTTAATGTTTAGTCGAGTCTTCATTCTTGAATTGCCTTTCTTGCAGACGGATCATCTAGGAGACAACGAGCCAGTGGGGTCTTCGACTGTTGGTGACAAGGAGCGAGAGGTAATTGAGACGTTCAATGCTTCATCGCTTCTTCGTGAGGAGCCACGTCCTGTCGCGGTAAGGGATTCACGCTCTCTATGTCCTTAGCTATTTCTTCCTTATTTCTAGACCAGTGGTAACTCACGCCCTCTTTTTTGACTCCTCCATTTTTTTAGTCTACGAAGGAGAGTAGAGAGTTCATGCGCGACGAGATGGTGGTGACTAGTGGCGTAGCTTCCCCTGTTACCGTAGGCGTGTCCATGGGCGAAGGTGACGAGGAGGAATTCGTCGAGAACGGCAACACTGAGGAGAATGTGGGCTCCGACTCCGGGGATGCTGCTGATGCTGAGATCGGGGCCAGGGAGGCTAGACTGAACGCGCTTTACCCGGGTCGAGGTGTTGTTTTTCCCCTCCTGAGTAGAGTCCGGTCCTACCAGGTGGCCATATGCGGTTTCGTTGTTTCCCGAGAGTATGAGGACATGTACACACGCATCTGGAGAGAGTTCGGGCATATTGCAAGGGAGGACGCAAACCGTGACATGGCGGAAGGGTTCGTCGGAGTTCTGTTGGAGCGGATTGCTGAGATGCAGGAAAACTCCATGCATGGGGTCGAACCAGGGATGCTGCAGGATTGGGAGGATGTTATAGCAGCTGCTGAGTCTGAGTCCTACAATGTGACTTGCCTCCGGGAGAGGTTCGAGAAGCGGAAAAATGCGAAGGTTGGGGCTGAGGGGGTTACAAAAGACGTCCTCGCAGCGAAAGAAAAGGAGGTTGCTGAACTGAAAGCTAGGTTTGTGAAGGAGCGGGAGGTTCTTTCAAACATGAGAGATTCTTATGAAAAGGCTAAGGATACTGTGTTATTTGGTCTTTTCTGATTGTTTTGGTTTTGTTTCTCGACTCATGGTTTTGGGAATTCTTTATTACTATTCATTCGAAAGACAATGATAGAACGAGTCTCATGTCTCGACTATGTACAATGGTTTTATGTTTTTTTTTTATAACTAAGGTTTAATTGGGATATGCTTCAATCCGCTTTTCCTTGATTATTATCGCATCCTTGCATCCGTCTTTGAGCGAGGCGAGTTTGTAGTACCCGTTCAGCGCGGATTTAATAACCACGTAAGGTCCTTCGGGCTGTCCCCCTCCTTGTCTGTTAGTCTTCATCACCAATTCTCCCATTTCGTAACCTCCGTCGTTGGTTACCGGGGCTCTAAGGCGGTGAAGCTTCCGGTATAACGGTGATTTTCGAGGACAGCGGGTAAACCCTGTTGTCATTGGTTTTCTCGTCCCCTATTTCTAATTGGCTAAACAAGGTATCAAGGGTTTCATGGCCAGGGGAAGAGGTCGTCCATCTTCTAAAATATTGAGTAGGGTTCATGATCCACCCATACCTCGCGATAAGCGCTCCATCCGTCTTTTGCGGGGATGCCATCCTTGATCTTTTCTCGGAGGTTGGCGAGGCTCCTTCTTCCTCGTACAGGGATATCGTCGTTGGGTGGAGATCCTCTGGCTCAGTTGGTGCTCCAAGTGGGATTGCGGCTTCGTTAAGTAGACTCTGGTTGTGTTTGAACCAAGGGTGACCGAGGACCATGTCGTGCTCTGAGTCTCGTGGGACCACATAGAGTTCAGTCTCTGTTCGTACTTCGTTCACCTCTATTTGTAGAGTTGTTCGTCCACGAGTCGTCACCGTCCTTCCTTCAGGATCCTCCAACGTCTCTGGTGAACCGGTGACATCGTGTAGCGAGCCTCCCGAAGCTTCTAGTGTTGTTGCAGAGATGATGTTGATTTTCGCTCCTGGATCCAACAATGTATTGGGGAAGCCGACGTCGCGTATATGCGCGGTAGTGAGTATTCCCCAACCTTGTCTAGCTAGTAGTCCCCAGTCGTATCTTACTGAAGCCTTGCCTGGGGTTGACGAGCGCGGGTCTTCTTCCTCTCCAAATGGCAGCCGTCTTCCTGACACCACGTGGTTGAGCGCTGTTGTTTTTACCTGCAAAAACAAGTGTACCGTCTCTGGGTACTTTCGTAGTGCTAGGAGATCAAAGTCGAACAAGGCAAGCCTAAACCAAGGATGGCCGTTCCCACCTTGCTTCGGTCACAGAGAGGATAGAGGTTGGTCTAGGGAGGGAAACAGCGAAGAAACTTGAGATCAGGTTGAAGGTGAGTTTTTTGGGTGTTTGAGTTCAAGATTTCCATCGTGAAGTCGACTAGAAATCTCCAAGGCTAGAACGAGTTCAGATTCTCAGGCGTTTTTCTCTTAGGCTCTGTGTGTTTTCTGGATATTCTCGGTGTTCTAGTTGTTCTGAACCTCCTGCCTTGGAAGATAGAGGAAGCCTCTATTTATAGTTTGAATTCACCCTGATCTCTCGACAGAGAAGGTGGACGTCGTGGAAGAGTGGAGGAGTGGAGGACATGCGTTGGTTTCCGTAACTGCCTAAGTTATGTGGAGCATGCCCACTCGTGCCATCTTCTCGTAACTGCCCACTATCTCCATCAGTTTCTTTCAACTGCCGTAGACCGCCAGACCAATACCCCTAAAGTTATCCCCCCCGTGTGATGTTTTGATGTCTCGAGTGAGTGATACACGGATATTGCGTAGTTGAGTTGAGTAGAGTCGTATGACTAAGTGTTGCGTAGTTGCTTTGAACCAGGTGTTTTTACCTGCAAAAACAAGTGTACCGTCTCTGGGTACTTTCGTAGTGCTCGGAGATCAAAGTCGAACAAGGAAAGCCTAAACCAAGGATGGCCGTTCCCACCTTGCTTCGGTCACAGAGAGGATAGAGGTTGGTCTAGGGAGGGAAACAACGAAGAAACTTGAGATCAGGTTGAAGGTGAGTTTTTGGGTGTTTGAGTTCAAGATTTCCGTCGTGAAGTCGACTAGAAATCTCCAAGGCTAGAACGAGTTTAGATTCTCAGGTGTTTTTCTCGGAGGCTCTGTGTGTTTTCTGGATATTCTCGGTGTTCTAGTTGTTCTGAACGTTCTGCCTTGGAAGATAGAGGAAGCCTCTATTTATAGTTTGAACTCACCCTGATCTCTCGACAGAGAAGGTGGACGTAGTGGAAGAGTGGAGGAGTGGAGGACATGCGTTGGTTTCCGTAACTGCCTGAGTTGTGTAGAGCATGCCCACTCGTGCCATCTTCTCGTAACTGCCCACTATCTCCATCAGTTTCTTTCAACTGCCGTAGACCGCCAGACCAATACCCCTAAAGTTATCCCCCCGTGTGATGCTTTGATGTCTCGAGTGAGTGATACGCGGATATTGCGTAGTTGAGTTGAGTATAGTCGTATGACTAAGTGTTGCGTAGTTGCTTTGAACCAGGAAGTATGCGTGGCTATGGCCATGATTTTGGCCAAGAGTAGGTATGGCGCCATGGCCTTTTGGCCAAGGCAAAACCTCTTGTGGCGCCATGAATATGGCGCCATGGCCCATGGCCGTGTTCTGGACATGCCATGTATCTTGTGGCGCCATTAATATGGCGCCATGGCCTTTTGGCCAAGGCAAACTATCTTGTGGCGCCATCATGGCCCATGGCCGTGTTTTGGACGGACTATTCACCTTGCGACGCCATGAATATGGCGCCATGGCCTTTTGGCCAAGGCGAAAACCTCTTGTGGCGCCATGAATATGGCGCCATGGCCCATGGCCGTGTTTTGGACAGGCCATGTATCTTGTGGCGCCATGAATATGGCGCCATGGCCTTTTGGCCAAGGAATAATCTTGTGGCGCCATGAATATGGCGCCATGGCCCATGGCCGTGTCTTGGACAGGCCATGTATCTTGTGGCGCCATGAATATGGCGCCATGGCCTTTTGGCCAGGCCAGCTAGGCCAATCTTTGTGGTGTTATAGCTTTGTGGTGCCATGCTATGTGGCGTCATGGCTTTGGCATCTGGCCAAGCTCATCTTTGCGGCATCCTGTGCCTTAGTCGTGGTGTGCGTGCTTACGCTACAACCCCTTTTGAAGTCATGGCATGCTTATCCATGGTACGCTAGACCATCCTGAACTTGGGATTAGGTCCGATTAGGCCTGTTTAGGCTGGTGTATGCTTCTCAGAGAGCTCCGGACCGGCCTGGAGCTTCAATATTTCCGAGGTTTGCACCAAGACTCGTGTATTGAGTCGTATTTTAAGAGGAAATCCATGAGGATACGTCTCTGTTGATCTTTCACCGTGTACCATCAAGCGAGGTCTGGCTCTGAGCTGATCGATGGGTTTAATATGTTGGTGAGATCATTGATACTGCTCTATGACATTACCCTCCCCACCGGAGTTATAAGAGAGAGTTCATAGAGGGTTTAGCTTCATGGAATGGATTGCACCCTGAGCTATAAAGATGAGCCTGAATAGGCGACTGTCTTTAATAAGACATAGTTTCGAGAGTGTTTTGACAATCTTGTCCCTCTCTCATTTTCCACCATCTACAGCTGTAAACATGTCTCGTCGTTGCGACTTCGAGAAACTCAAGATTTCGCATAGTTGGTGCATCAGATTCTCTACTCTCTGATTCACGGGTTCTTTGTGATCCGCGAGAGTTTGGATGTGGGGGGCTCTGGGCATGGCATATAAGAACGTGCTTTGGCCTTGACAACGTGTTCTTCGAGAATTCGTTTGAAACTGTTGCACTGGATCGTGGCGTGGCTGATTCTCCTGTGATAATGACAATAATGAGGGTGCTTTATCTCCTCAGCAGTGGGAGGCCTCAATGTTCTGGGCAATTCTACGAGTTTGTCTCGGACTAAAGAGTCTAGCAGTTGTTCCATCTCCCTCGTCGTGAGGTCGTTTGGTAGATCGATCTCTTCTTGTCTTTGTTGCGAGCCCCCTTCCGGTATTACGCTCCGTGCCGTTGGGTCGTGTGCTTGGTGTTTAGTGAGGTATTCTCCCGCTTTTCCCTTCCTGTTGTTGCCTAAGCTTCTATTGTTTTCTTCAGTGAGTTCCCCATGCTTCAGTAGTTGAGCCCTCTCTCTCAAGTGGGTATTATAGATATAGACCTTGATGCTGCCTCCTGGAGTTCGGCGAGAGTCTGGAACTGAAGATCTTCTAAGAGAGCACGGTAGATAGGAGTCATGGTACCAGTGCAAATTTCCACTAGTTGTGGCTCTGTTACGTCCGGGGCGCAGCAACCGAGGGCTTGTCCTTTGAACCTCTTCACGTACTCGTCAGGGCATTCCCCAGCTTTTTGACGTACTTTACTTAAATCGGAGAGAGTTACCTTCCCAAAAAGAAATTCCTTAAAGAAGGCGTCCATCAATCCATTCCAGGTGCTCGTGGTTCTTGGTGGGAGATGAGCGTACCATTGGTAAGCTCTTCCGATAAGAGACTTCGGGAACTCGTTAAGCCTCAAGGTATAACTGTATCCGTATTCCCCCAGGGACTCTAGGAAATGCGATATATGTTCTCGTGCATGACCGGTTCCGTCGTACATGGGAAAAGAAAGGGTGGTGTAGGCTCGAGAAGTTTTTCGGTCTGGTTGGTTGTCGTCCCTGTGGTGTGCGGCCATAGGCGATCCGTCCCTCGTTCTCGTGATGGTCCTTTCCACTGCTGGGACTCCAGGGGAGTTCGGTGGTTCCTCCGCCAGAGACTTGAGGTAGGCTGTAATCTCCATCAAGGTGGCCGTGATGTTCATTTGTTGGTTAGCGAGAGCATCCTGTCGCCGGGCTATTTCTTCTATAGTTGGAGGTGTTGGCGGGTCCTCGCCTCTTCTGCAGTTGATATTGATCGGGTGATGGCTATTAGGATTCAAAGTGTTGAGGTGAGGGTGAGGTTCTTCATACCCTATCCCTAGCCCAGACATTCTAAGATGACTTTCTGGAACCGAGAGAATGATCTCCCACTGTGGTCGCCAACTGTTTTTACCTGCAAAAACAATGTACCGTCTCTGGGTACTTTCGTAGTGCTCGGAGATCAAAGTCAAACAAGACAAGCCTAAACCAAGAAAATGGTCGTTTCCGTCTTGCTTCTGTCACATAGAAGATAGAGGTTGGTCTAGGGAGGGAAATAGCGAAGAAACTTGAGATCAGGTTGAGGATGTGTTTTGGGTATAAGAGTTCAAGATCTCCGTCGTGAAGTCGACTGGAAATCTCCAAGGCTAGAAACGTGTTTCGATTCTCAGGTGTGTTTTCTCTGAGGCTCTGATGTTCTGGTTGTTTCTGTTTTTTGTGTTCTAGCTGTTCTGAACGTTCTACCTTGGAAGATAGAGGAAGCCTCTATTTATAGTTTTGAACTCACCCTGATCTCTCGACAGAGAAGGTGGAAGTCGTGGAAGAGTGGGGGAGTGGAGGACATGAGTTGGTTTCTGCAACTGCCTGAGTCGTGTAGAACATGCCCACTCGCGCCATCTTCTCGTAACTGTCCACTACCTCCATCAGTTTCTTTCAACTGCCGTAGACCGTCAGACCAATACCCCTAAAGTTATCCCCCCGTGTGATGTTTTTGATGTCTCGAGTGAGTGATACGTGAATATTGCGTAGTTGAGTTGAGTAGAGTAGAGTTGTATGACTAATTGTCGTGACTAACATGAGCGTAGTGCCTCCGGGACACGAGCACAGGAGTGGCCTTGGCTATTGGCCAAGGCCATAAGTGTTTAGCGCCATATCCCAGGAGGCTACGGCCTTGGTCCTTGGCCAAGGCCAATTTTGAACGAGCTTTGCGGTTGTTATGTTATGGTGGCGCCATGGCTCATGGCGCCACGGCCTTGGCCTTTGGCCAAGGCCAACCTGTTGAGGCGCCATGGATTATGGCGCCACGGCCTTGGCCTTTGGCCAAGGCCTACTTGTTGTGGCGCCATGGATTATGGCGCCACGGCCTTAGCCTATGGCCAAGGCCAGCCTGTTTGCGGCTATATTCCTCGTCACGGTCTTGGCCTTTGGCCAAGGCTAAGTAGGTTCGTGGCGCCTTGCGCCATGGCCTTGGCCTCTTGGCCAAGGCTGACTTTTGTGGATCCATGGTGTCTCATGGTTTGTGGTGCCATGCTATGTGGCGTTATGGCTTTGGCATCTGGCCAAGTCTCGACTTTGGGGCAACCTGTGCCTTAGTCGTGGTGTAAGTGCTTATGCTACATCACACTTAAGGTCATGGCGTGTTTATCCATGTTAGGCTAGACCATCCTGAACTTGGGATTAAGCCTGTTTAGGCTGATGTATGCCTCTCAGAGAGCTCTGGACCGGCCTGGAGCTTCAATATTTCCGAGGTTCGCATCAAGACTCGTATGTTGAGTCGTATTTAAGAGGAAATCCATGAGGATACGTCTCTGTTGATTCTTCACCATGTACCATTAAGCGACCTGGCTCTGAGCAGATCAATGGGTTTAATATGTTGGTGAGATTATCAGTACTACTCTATGATATTACCCTCCCCACCGGAGTTATAAGAGAGATCTCATAGAGAGTTTATTCAGCTCATGGAATGGGTTGCACTCTGAGCTATAGAGATGAGCCTGAATAGACGATTGCCTTTAATAAGACATGGTTTCGAGAGTGTTTTGACAATCTTGTCCCTCTCTCATTTTTCACCATCTACAGCTACGAGATCCCAGTGTCACATTCATCAAGGTGGGAAGAGTGTATGAACCATCGGTGAATACTGAAACGACGGGAGAACGTGGAAGGAGTATCCAGCCCACCAAACACAGAATGCAATGAGATAGAGAACGACTGGAGAGTACCCCTTCACCAATACTTAAGTAATAAAACATTGCCCGAAGATCCCAAGTACGCTAAGAAGATCATCTCAAGGGCGGCAAGATATCACCTCCGGGAAGGAATCCTCTACAAAGCTACGTTCCTAGGACCATTGCTCAGATGCGTCACGAAGGAAGAAGGGTTACACATTTTGAGAGACATACATTACGGAGACGCGGGCAACCATAGCGGCATGAGATCCCTGACGCAGAAAGCCCGACTACAAGGATATTACTGGCCAAGCATGAACAGAGACGCACTGGAAATGGAGAGACGATGTTTACCTGCCAGCAGTTTGCAAGAAAATTCAAAGCACCAGCAACGGATTTGAACGCGGTGCTGAGCCCCTGGCCATTCGCGAAGTGGGGAGTCGACATAGTGGGTCCATTGGTAGCAGGGTCCGGCAATCGAAGGTTCCTAATAGTCGCCACCGACTACTTCACCAAGTTGGTGGAGGCTGCACACCTCGCTCACATCAGAGACCGAGATGTATTCAAGCTTCTGTTTGAACACATTATTTGCAGGTTTGGGATCCCGGCGGCTATTGTATCATACAACGGAGCTCAACTTAGCGGGAAGAACATCAGAATGTTGTTCGATACCTATAAAATCCAGAAGATCAAGTCAACACCTACTTACCCACAAAGCAACGGTCAAGCGGAGTCCACAAACAAAACCATAGCTCTGATCTTGAAGAAGAAACTCGACAATTACAAAAAGAAATAGTGTGAGCAATTGCACAACGTGCTATGGGCGTACCGAACAACTCGAAAAGAAGCTACGGGAGAAACACCTTCCATGCTAACCTACGGAACTGAAGCTGTAATTCCTACCGAAGTTATCATCCCAACAACGAAGACCGAAGCCTGGGAGAAGAATCTAACCACGGATATAATCTATGAAAAATTAGATGATCTAGAGGGACGAAGGGAAACTGTACTCCAAAGAATGGAGAACTATCAACGAAGGATCGCTAAGGAGTACAACAAAAAGGTAATTCTTCGAAACTTTACGGTAGGAGAATTCGTAATGAGGCAGATACCACCATACCAAAAGAAGACTGTGTTAGGGCATTGTCCGGTCAAACCCACTATCGTTGGTATGTCAAGTTGGTTGTCACTTTTAGGTGTCAAAACACAATTCTTGATTTAGCCTACTAGAGTTTAGATTTCGGAATTGGGATATAGACAAAGTAGTAGAGACCTTGAAGACGAAGACTGTGAAGACAAAGAAGACATCAATTATTCTTCATCGACAAAAGGTTAGTAGGAGTTAAGACTTTCATGGAAATTCTTCTATTCTACTTATTCTATCTTTCAAAATAGTCGGCTACTTTAGTACAGATACTAATAGCGATTGAGATCATATTCTTGTTTACATGACCATGTGTTATGTTGGTATTTGTTCCCACGAATACTAAGTTTACAAGAATGCATGAGATAGATTTGATACCATTTGTCCACTGCAATGGTTTGCTTGCAAATCACTTGTTGGATATGGGTGAATGTAAAGGAGTACTTGTTAGAGCATTGCTCGGTTGAACCCACTTATATTGCTATCTCAAGTCAGTTGTCAAGTTTATGAGACAAAAACACAATCCTTGATAAGTTTACTCTACAACCTCGGACTAGGATAGTTTTAGGTAATCGAGACGAAGACTGATGAAGACGAAGACCGAAGCTTACTACTTGATAAATTATAACGTCCTCGCTAAAGGTTAGAAAGGTTTTTCCTTTCCGTATCGTATTTACCATTTCTATCATACCAATAGTCTATGATGTTGTTTATATGATCCGAAGGTATTCTAGGATTTTCGCCTTTGCATTTGTCACACTTGTGATAATATGTATAGGTAGAGTATGTTGGATTGTCTCTTAAAATTGACCACAACGGTGAACGCGTACATGAACGCGTACGTGTGTTTGTATGGCATTTCAGAGAACGAGCAAAAGTCTGTATGAACGCGTTCATGAACGCATACATACAAGTTCCTGAATTCTCCTGAACTCTATTGACTACTCTATGAACGCGTACATATAAGCCATGAGAAAACTTCCAACTTTCATATCATTGAAGTTTTCGGTCTAGGTATGATTAGTTCTCGGACTCGTCATTACTTGGCCCATGGAATTCAACAACTTAATCCAAGTGATGTTCAAACTAAGTATTTGGACCAGAAGTTGCAAAGCGATGTCCAAACAAGTATTGGACCAGAAGTCGCGAACCTTCAAACAAGGTTGAATGTTCTTTAACTTTTGACTTAGTCCAAAGTTCATAGAAGATTGAGAATGGGTAATCAAGTTGTGGACCTTCCTAGTTCCGGAACTTACTTGAGCCGTACTCAAGGTTGCTTAAACTTTAAGCAAAGCCTCCCTTGGTGATCACTATAAATAGATGAACTTCTGCGAGATACAATCTCAATCCTCTGCACATATGTGTATCCTTGCATAAAGGTTGGTCGTCATCTCGAAGTCCTTTTGGACTACGACTATGGAAAAACTTCACTTGAGGATCGTGAAGCACAGGTCGGAAGTAAAATTCCATCCTGTATCTTGGGTCGGTTGAATTTTTTCAATCTTATCACGACCAAGATTTGATAGAAACTTCGTAAGGTAGATCTTGTATCGTAAACCCTAGAAGTTCCCAACGCATATTCACGAACTAGGTTTCATACTAAGTTTGTCACGCGTTTGGAGGTAAAGTTGTTTAGGCTAGATCAATAAGCCCTATTCAACATATCGATTTCCATTAACCTTGACTTTAAGTCTAAAGGAAATCACAATCGTATTCTTGTTTGATTACTTGGATACTTTTAGGCGTCCTGTTAGAGGCAGGGTAGCGTTAGTCTTTACGAAGGGAAGTGGAGCAACTCCTAGGCCTGTAAAGGACGTCAGCTAGGGGAATCAAGTACATAGGATACTGCGGGAGCCAAGAGACGTAGGAGTACATTGGTAGCTGAATTGCTTGTAGGGTGAATTCAGTCTCGATACAGTCCAGTCCGAAGTCTGAGAGTAGGCTAGCGTCTGTATACCGTTCATACTAAGGTTGTTCACATCTGGATGAGGTCCCGGGGTTTTTCTGCTAGGTTTGCAGTTTCCTCGTTAACAAAATTCTGGTGTCTTGCATTACTTTTCCCTTCCGTCTTATATTGTCTGTGATCTATATAATAGAAGTAATTGCAAATTTGTTGATTCATAACCTTTGAGTGAATCCATCTCTATTGAGATCTACAAGAACTATGTTCTTGTTAGGGTTCGGTTCTCTGAACTATACTCAGGTTGTTGTTTGAATATTGATTTGTGAGATCGTTCAAACAACTATAATCAACTAGGTTCACGAAAACTAAAAGTTGGTGGTATATCTCGGTATCCCCGCTTTTTCAGTTGGTATCAGAGCAGGCAAACACCTTAAGACGTAACTGTCTGTGTTTGACACTTTCGTGATCCTATGGCTACATGTTCTTTTAAACATGTACCACCAGACAATGCGAAATCAGATCTTGATATCTCTGCCTCAGATCTTATTTCGTCTGTTAGAAATCTTCTTTCTGCTGACAGAAATTCAAGTTGTTTAAATATCTTTGATGATATAAGCAAAGACCTCTTCAATCTTCAGCTTGATGTAGATTACATTCTTAAGAAAGATGAAGATAGAGCAAAACAACTTGAAAAATTCATCTCTGATAACTGTCAGCTAGAATTTGACATTGATACACTAATAGAGACTTCTTCTTGCCTTCCCAAGGGATCTTCAAGCGCTGAAATCACTGTAAGTATGTCATATCCTCCCTTCTTAAAGAATAACATCGTTATGCGCCATATATTGCAAAACAAGACAACAATCATATCATCTACGCATCTCTCAAAAGAAATTTCCAGAAGGGGTAAGTCAAATTGGTTCCAAGTATTTCTTAGATGTGATTTTATAAATCACCATAGATACAAGAAATTTGAAGACTTGAGGGAAATTGTCTCTTGGGTTTCAGAGAGTCATGAAACAAAAATCTTTTGTCCTCATTTTCTTCTCTTTTTGAAAAATATAATGTTTTATCTCCAAATTTGTTGAGCCATGCTCCAAGGAGATATATCCACGCTCAGAGATTATGTGATCTTTGTCCTGATGGTTTGTGATAAACCTTTCACAATATTTTTCTTAGTTCTGGTTATCCCAAGGACTTCCACATCCTTAAAAAGTCCAAAATGTAATGACTTGATGTGGGTATCAAGAAACTCAAAAATTTCAATGATCCTCCCTGCCTCTGGCTCCTAAGGCAAGAGTCGAGAACAGGACCCATGGGGACCATGATAGTTTTTGTAAATCTCTTGATACAAAAACTTATTTTCTTTGAGGGGGGAACAGAGAGAGATTTTTTGAGTTTCATGAACTCGCACGTGT
>JAJJMA010204708.1:0-13453 GCA_023529015.1 Papaver nudicaule | reverse complement strand
TAGGATTCTTCGCCTTTGCATTTGTCATAACAGTGATAGTATGTATATGTAGAGTAAGTTGAATTGTCTCATGAAATGACCTCAACGATGAACGCGTATATATGTTGCACAAGGCATTCCTGAGAACGAGCGAGTCTGTATGAAAGAGTACATACGAGTTCAAGGTTTTTGCTGAACTCCAATTGACAGCTCTGTGAACGCGTACACATAAGCCATGGAAAACTCCAAACTTTCATATTATGAGTTTTCGGTTCTGGAATGATTAGTTCTCGGACTTGTCGTTACATGCCCATGGAATTCAACTACTTAATCCACGTAATGTTCAAACATGTTTTGGACCAGAAGTTGCAAACCTTCAATCAAGGTTGAGTCTTCTTTAACTATTGGCCTAGTCCAAAATTAGAAGAAGATTGAGAATGGGTATTCAAGCTATGGGCTTTTTTAGTTCCGGAACTTGCTTGAGCTCTACTCAAGGTTGCTTAACTTTTAAGCAAAGCCTCCCTTGGTGATCACTATAAATAGATGACCTTCTGCAAGATACAATTCCAATCCTCTACACATCTGTGTATCCTTGCATAAAGGTTGGTCGTCATCTCGAAGTCCTTTTGGACTACGAATATTGAAAGACTTCACTTGAGGATCGTGAAGCACAGGTCGGAAGTCAGATTCTTGATCATGTATCTTGGGTCGATTGAATACTTTCAATCTTATCACGGCCAAGATTTGAAAGAAACTTCGTAAGGGAGATCTTGTATCGTAAACCTTAAAAGTTCCGTAACGCAAATTCACGAACTAGGTTTCATACTAAGTTCGTCAAGTGTTAGGAGGTAAAACTGTTTAGGCTAGATTAATAAGCTCTATTCAGTAAAACAGATTTCCATTAACCTTGACTTTAAGTCTAAAGGAAATCACAATCGTATTCTTGTTTAATTACTTGGATACTTTTAGGCGTCCTGTTAGAGGCAGGGTAGCGCTAGTCTTCACGAAGGGAAGTGGAGCAACTCCTAGGCCTGTAAAGGACGTCAGCTAGGGGAATCAAGTACGTAGGTTTCTGCGGGAGCCAAGAGACGTAGGAGCACATTGGTAGCTGAATTGCTTGTAGGGTTAATTCAGTCTCGATACATTCCAGTCCGAAGTCTGAGAGTAGGCCAGCGTCTGTATTCCGTTAATACTGAGGGTGTTCACATCTGGACGAGGTCCCGGGGGTTTTCTGCTGGTTTGCAGTTTCCTCGTCAGCAAAATTCTGGTGTCTTGCATTACTTTTCCCTTCCGCATTATATTGTCTCTGATCTATATAATTGAAGTAATTGCAAGTTTGTTGATTCATAACCTTTGAGTGAATCCATCTCTCTTGAGATCTACGAGAACAACGTTCTTGTTAGGATTCGGTTATCTGAACTATACTAAGGTTGTTGTTTGAATATTGATTTGTGAGATCGTTCAAACAACCATAATCAACTAGGTTCATGAATTCAAAAGTTGGTGGTATATCTCGGTATCCCCTCCTTTTCAGTTGGTATCAGAGCCGGCAAACACCTTGTAAGACGTAACTGTCCGTGTTTGACGCTTTCGTGAACTACGAACACACATTATTCTGCTAATGTGAATGTTCCACCAATCTTTGATGGCACGAACTATCTATAGTGGAAATCCGCCATGCGTTCTTTTCTTCAATTACGAGACTATCAGTGTTGGGTCTTTGTGAAAGATGGGTATACCATACCCACTATCAAAGTCGGTGATGTTGTAAAGGATAAAACTCCCTCACACTATTCCGAGAAAGAAGGGATAAAAGCTAAGATAGATTCAGATGCGCTTAACGCGATCATCCATGATGTAACCCCAGAACTTTAACATCATGTATCTACTTATAGTACAACGATGAAAGCTTGGAAACTCTACAGAACATATTTGAAGGCAACACTTCAGAGAAAGAATCTCGACTTCAAATTCTCTCATCAGACTGGGAAAACCTCCGTATGACTGATGAAGAAACCTTTGAAGAATTTAATCACAAACTCTCCACAATTATTAATGCCTCGCAATCGCTTGGAAAAACAATTGAGGAAAGAGAAATTGTGAGAAAAATCTTTAGGTCTCTACCTTCAAAATGATTCAAAGAAGCATGCCATCTAGGAGTCATATGGTTTTGATATAAAAAGGGGTGATCTAATCGCTAAGTTAAAAATCTTTGACAAAGATTTAAAGCCTAATAACATAGCGTTCAAAGCCTTAGAAAATTCTAACGACTCTGAAGATCAAATACCAGAACATGATGAATCTCAAACTATGTCTTATATTACATGACAATTTAGAGATCTCCTGAAAAAACAAAATAAACGTTTTACTAAAGATGTCCCCTCATCAAAAAATCCACAGAAAATTGTTTCGAATGAAAAATTGGAATTTGTGGATGATGATATGCCTCAATGTTTTAAATGCAGGGGTTTTGGTCATCTTGCACTTGATTGTGCAAACAAAAGAAGATACTCTGGAGGAAAAGCACTTGCTGCAGCTACCTTGGATGAAACTTCAGATTTCTACGAATCCGAAGAAGAGATAGATAACTATGCACTCAGTGCAATGACTATTGATTATATCCCTGACAGCACTGTCTTGAACGTGAAATCTTCTGTTGATTACGAGAAACCTTGGTTCTAAAAAACCAAAATCACTCGAAAATTGCACTTATTGCGGCATGAAATGACACATTTACTCTCATTGCTATCACTATAAGAAAATGGTAAGATATGTCAACAAAATCCAAAGAAGAGCGACTAGGCTGACAAACTCACTGCAGATGATTTATGAATCATATCACAAGAAGGAAATGAAAGGTATATCTTCAAACTTTTCTTCGAACAAAAGATTCTTAAGGAGAGATGAATCTCATCTTGTTAAGAGAAAAATGATTAGAACTAAGAAATCTAAATCAAAGGAGAAAAACACGGTTCAAGAGAATGAGCAAAAACTAGCTCATCCTTTCACAAACTAATGTGAAAGATAAATGTGCGACTATTGTTCTAAGTGTTCCGAGAACAAAGTCTATGCACATAAAAAACGGACACCATGGTGTATGTGCTTATTGATTTATGGAGGCCCTTATATCTTGTAAAGTTTGTTAAAACCATATAAATTTAAAGGATTCGACAATAATTCTCATCTCTATCATTTGTTGAGCTATGCTCCAAAGAGATGAATCCACGCTCAATTGGTTATGTGACCAATTGTCCCGATGGTTAGTGACCGGAAAACCCCAAAGCGGTTGTCACAGTTGTCATCCTAAGCCAACACATCAAAATAAAAAGAGTCCAAAATGTAATGACTCGATGTGGGTATCAATATTCTCTGAGCAAATTCCAACTATTCCCCCTGCCTCTGGCTCCTAAGGCAAGAGTCGAGAACATGACCTATGAGAAAAATAAGAATCATGCTCGAGAACATGCAATTAGATATGTGTCTAATCATGTTATTGATATTTTAAACTTAAAAAACTATGGTGATTAATGAATGAAATCTTATATTGGGACACACTGAATCCTTAAGTTAACTATTGCATGTGAACAAGTGTGTCGGTCGTTAATTCTTGAAATGCACGTTTCAGAACCAACTTCCTTCTTGAGGAACACTCCCATATGGTCTATTTTTATTTTTGGAAACTCTTTTCCAGAAAACCTCTACTTAAATAAAGAGGTCTTGGGTGATATTCACATATCTCGAAAACGTGTTCATGGATACTTCAAACACTCTCTTTATCACCAATGGTGAAAAACCTGTTACCATGAAATCAAATGAGATTCCTGTGTTTCCAAAAGAAACTACAAAGAATTCTTTAAAGTGCAAGAAAAAGAAGACGAAGAAACCTAGATCCAATACTCCCAAGAATCATAGAATTGCTTCTATTGTAAAAAAATGCAAAGAAACAAGAAGAGAAGTACAAACACTTGGTGAAGTATTATTGAAGTCACTGCAAGTGCAGGAAGCTATGGTAAAACAACATGAAGCTCTTCTTAACAGTCTTTTTCAGAAGATTCATGAACCGTATTTTCCCATGAGCACAACTCTTGTTGAGGGAACGACGGACATTGATAATTTTGTCAATAATCTTATGGCATAGTTAACTCCTTTTTAAAAGTTTATCTTTTTCCCAAGGGTTTAATTGGGTAATCACTATGCTAGAAGTAGTTATCTTATTCAAGACAATGTTTGCTTGTGCTACTTCCATGATTTCTTTTTTCATCAATTAATTAAGGTTATTAAATTAAAATCTTAATTGATGATTACAATGCTTGATCTTAATTGATTATCTATATGAATGTATTGCATAAATCGTAAATTTTCTTTTTTAGTTATACTACCCTTTTTAGGGCAAAGAAATTTACGAAGAACTATTAAAATCCATGCTTCTGACTCTTATGGCTAAGAGGAGACGATTTTGATAAGGAGTGATAAGACGAGGGTACCGAGTACACCACCAATATTTTCGTTTAGTCCACCTATAAGTCAAACCTTGAACGGTTCCTGTAATCAAGAACTCAAGAACACGATCTCCTTCAGATCTGATTGATTCGCACAAGGGAGTCAATACAGGAATCCGAAAGACTATGTCAATCGACCAAGTACGATACTTTAATTATATAAGATGACTCAAATATAATGCAAAAGTAAAGTAAAGTACACACATGATTTTGTTAACGACGAAACTACAAACTCGTAGAAAAACCCCGGGACCTAGTCCAGTTTTGAATACTCTTAAGAATTAAGCCGCCAACACACCTACTCTCAGACTTCGGACTAGCTGGTGCAGACAATATGACCCTAATACGACTATTAGTCACAAAGATTTCCCCTTAGTATTCCTACACCTCCAACCACAACAAGGTGGTCACGCACATGTACTCCCTTACACAAACAGGCGTCCTTTACTGTCTTTCGCAAGAGTTGCCTCACAGCCCGTCGCGAGGACTATCGCTACCCGACCTCCAATCGGACGATTACAACCTTTGGACAACAACCAAATAGCGGCAGGTCAAATTGCTAGATGATATCCTTGGTAACTTACAGATATTTCACCGAAGTCTTTTCACACCAAGAGCGAGGATATTGAGTTTACTTAGGAAATAAACACCTCGAGATATCGATCAAGGTTTCAAAACCTAAACTCCCAAAAGAGTAACCTTGTCGTCCCAGTTGGAATAAAATATATAGCTGTAGCAAGTACGATATGATATGACCGTGAAGAACAGTGTACCTGCAAAAGAACAAATCCAATAACAACGATCTTGATTCCACTCAATATCTATAGGTTAGGCACACAAATCGAAAGCGGCTTGCTGACAAATCCAGGTTAATAGATAAAGAGTATGTTCTAATCACAACGATCTTGAGTGGCCTTATATCATAAGAGAAGGACCTTAGAATAAACAAGATCGTTAGGTTTGATAGACGTGATATAACAGAACACAAGTACAATACAAAGAAGACTAGTAAACATAAACTAGTTTCCCGTAAGAGGTACTTCTAGGCTTCTCGATCCCAAGAGAAGACTTACACACAATTCTAGACCGAGAGTAAAAGCTCAAAGGTAACTGAAAAGAAGAGCGGCAACACAAGCTAACAATTCCGAAGAAGAGCTTGGTTAGAGGGATAAAGCTTTTAGGAGAGATACCGCTCCTATTTATATTGACTAAGGCTTTAACTTTGAAATGAGGCAAAGATTAATTTCGGAAATTCCACAAAGCACATTTACATAATAGTTCCGAAATTCCCCATTTAGTCTCATAGCATTTAATGAGAACTAATACTCTAGCATTTTACATTTAAGAAAATATATTCCATAAAGAAAATATATTTTCGAAACATGTTTAGCCAAGAGCAATCAAAGCAAATAATATCTTAAGGTATATTTGGATATTTCTTATTAATTCGAAATATGGTGCTTACCAAATATGATCCCTGGGAAAGATCTCAATTCGAAATCGTGTCCTGACTTTCGAAAATCTCCTTAGATATTATTACTTCCAAATGTCGTCACCAGCTTTATAATGTCGACATTACTTCCTTGGTATTGCTGGGCTAACCAGACGAACCTAGGTGGAAGTGGGATCTGGTCCAACGTGGTTCAATGTTCCGCATAAACGCATCATAACAAACGTGGACAAAGCCTTGTGTGTTAAGCTTAAGTGAACACAGAGGTTCAGACGTTCCGAATCACGCAAATAGATATACCATTGGAAGTACGGTGCGAGATTCCACGAGTAACTAGCAAAATGTTAAATCTCCAGAATTCTTGATTCCAATATAGATGTCACGTTAATGATATCCAAGAATTCAAATCAAAACATCAAATGAATATTTGATCAAGTAGTAAAGCATACGAAGATTTAATCACGTACAGTATTGATCCGTAATAATGTGTCCACTAACTAGAGCGACTAACCACTTTCTAGATGATGACTCAAACTCACTTAGTTGTACATTGAAGATGAACGAATTCAAACTTCAAACCAAGAATATCAAACTCATTAATTCGTTGAAGCACAAATCAAAATGATAGAGTTTGAACTTCGAAAATACGCATTCTGAGTCAACCATATTAAGGTTTCGAAACGTACATCAGTTTTGGCAGAAACCAATTTAAGGTTTCGGAACCTAAAGTTCATTATATGACGGAAACTGTTTTAAGGTTCCCAAATCAAGTTTCCATATAGCGAAACCTAAAGCTTGGTTTCGAAATCTAGATTCTGTTTGACAAAACCTTGTTAAGGTTTTGAAACAAGAAACTCATATTAAATTCTATTCGAATGTTTGGGTGTCGAACTTGAGAGTCCATGTGATCGAGAACCGTTTCACCATCACAGCTTTTTAGCCTCGACGCACAGGCATATATTTCCCGGTTCACATAAACCTTGAGGAAACCCCATGGTCTTTTCGACCTTTTAGATCTCACATGGTCAAGGCACATTGGCCTCGATTCTCAAGCCACTGTCATCCACACAAACATTGTTTCGAATCTGTTATATCTCATTGGTCACAATGTTTACATTTTCGAACCAATAGCTTATGAATACGAAAACCAGATTATGGTTTCGAAATCAACGTCAAGTTTTATCAAAACCTACATTGAGGTTCAGACATTGAAAATTCATAAGTTGAGATACACAAATATGGTTTCGGAATCCAGAAGTGAGATATGCATACAAGATGTTCATATACAGAATCAAATGAATGATTCAGAACTACAGAGTTCGGAGCCAAATCAGGACGTTTTCTTCGAATCTCATAAACAACAGTGTTTCGAGTCTACACAACATAAGTGTGAGTCACGATCTCTCTTACATTGGCTCATATAAATATATGCAATCAATCCGACAGAGCCAGACTAGGTAAGAAGAGACACAATACTGTGATGGATCAAATCTCGTAAGTACTACCGAGATAACATCGCATTGCTATATCCAACTCGAAAAGGTTTTAGGAAAAAACTTTATATTAACTTAGAGTCGGAGAAGAAAAGAAAGCTCTAAGTAATATTGGAACGTCATAACTACAACACTAATACCACAAGTGGTAAAGCGGAGTTATCATAAGACACACTGATCACAAGTGATTAAGTCATAACGTAAAGCTCAAGCTGAGAGTTATGTTTATGTCTTTTGTAGCACAAGTGTAAAAGATAATGGAATCGCGTTATTTGGATTCACTAACCTGTTGAATGATGAAGCCGGATGTCTTCGTTTGATCTTCAGTCTTTCTTCAACTCTTCAACCAGTGATTCTAAATCCTACCAAAATCTTCCACAACCTAAAGCTAACTCTCTCACATGACTTCACCTAATTGTGTGTTGTTTGGCGGTCGAGTTTTGATCACTAAAGTTGACAACTAAGCTTGACATACCAACACTTAATGAGGTTAACCGAGCCATGCTCTAACAAGGAGGAACCTCGTAGGATAAAATATTGAACTATGGTGGATTAAATGTTGTGCCTTTAATTCTTAGTCTTACAACCACTAGGAAGGGGTAACCTTATGTTTTCTCTAAAGCCTATGGTTGACCGAAACTCTCTGAGGATTTGGAAGATTAAACCGTGAATTCCTATTTGACCGTAATTGGCTAGGGAAGAAAAACATAATTGCAATTTTACTTGTAAAATTGTGCTTCACCCAAGAATTTATTCCAAATCCTTGCTTGGGAAGGTCTTCGCGTTGTTTCTTATGGAATGACACATTACGGGGGAGAGTTCTTTTGAACTTGTGCTTCATGGTAATATCTTTTGGGGGTGTGCAGCTGTAGAAATTGCGAGAGAATTGCATCTTTTTATCTCTCGTTTCAGGTATATTTACCTTTGTCTACATTCATTATTGCTATTTTATGAGGATTCCTTTCTTCTTCTTTTTTGGTTTGTCTATTTTTGTGACAAAAAGGGGGAGAAATCTTGTAGTAAGGGGGAGTAAAATCTTTCTATCTACAACGACAATCGTCAACGACATTGTCATAGGGGGAGTAAAATCGATGTGCTTGTCATGCCAAAGCAAATGTTAGTGTATTGAGTAAGGGGGAGAACATATCATATTGTGTAGTATCTTTAAGCATCGATGCAATATGCTTACAAGTTTTATATACTACTCAATTGCATAACAAACTCCTGTTGGACTATGTCCTTTTAAGAACCAAGATGTGTGGTATCTTTGAAGTTTCACTTGTAGGAACACTCTTATTTGAAGACGTTGAAGATTACAACAAGATCAAGTACATTCTGGTTAAGGCTAAATGATTTTACTTTTTGAATCCATATGTAAGATTGGTTTTGTCACTAAAATTGACAAAGGGGGAGATTGTTAGAGCATTGCTCGGTTGAACCCACTGATGTTGCTATCTCAAGTCAGTTGTCAAGCTTAGATGACAAAAACACAATCCTTGATAAGTTTACTCTACAACTCGGACTAGGATAGTTTTAGGTAATCGAGACGAAGACCATTGAAGACGAATACCAGAGCTTACTACTTGATAAATCATAAAGTCCTCGCTAAAGGTTAGAAAGGTTTTTCCTTTCCATATTTCGTACTTACCATTCTATCATATCAATAGTCTATGATGTTGTTTATAAGATCCGAAGGTATTCTAGCCTTCTAGGATTCTTCGCCTTTGCATTTGTCACAACCGTGATAATATATATAGGTAGAGTAAGTTGAATTGTCTCAAGAAATGACCTCAACGGTGAACGCGTTCATGAACGCGTACATATGTTGCAAAGGCATTCCTGAGAACAAGCGAGTCTGTATGAACGCATTCATGAACGCGTACATACGAGTTCAAGGTTTTACCTGAACTCCAATTGACAGCTCTATAAACGCGTTCATGAACGCGTAGACATAAGCCATGGAAAACTCCCAACTTTCATATTATGAGTTTTCGGTTCTGGAATGATTAGTTCTCGGACTTTTCGTTACTTAGCCCATGAAATTCAACTACTTAATCCACGCAGTGTTCAAACATATTTTGGACCAGAAGTTGCAAACCTTCAATCAAGGTTGAGTCTACTTTAACTATTGGCCTAGTCCAAAGTTAGAAGAAGATTGAGAATGGGTATTCAAGCTATTGACTTTTTTAGTTCCGGAACTTGCTTGAGCCCTACTCAAGGTTGCTTAACTTTTAAGCAAAGCCTCCCTTGGTGATCACTATAAATAGATGACCTTCTGCAAGATACAATTCCAATCCTCTACACATCTGTGTATCCTTGCATAAAGGTTGGTCGTCATCTCGAAGTCCTTTTGGACTACGACTATTGAAAGACTTCACTTGAGGATCGTGAAGCACAGGTCGGAAGCCAGATTCCTGATCCTGTATCTTGGGTAGATTGAATTCTTTCAATCTTATCACAACCGAGATTTGATAGAAACTTCGTAAGGTAGTTCTTGTATCGTAAACCCTAGAAGTTCCGTAACGCAAATTCACGAACTAGGTTTCATACTAAGTTCGCCAAGCGTTAGGAGGTAAAACTGTTTAGGCTAGATCAATAAGCCCTATTCAGTAAAACAGATTTCCTTTAACTTTGACTTTAAGTCTAAAGGAAATCACAATCGTACTCTTGTTTAATTACTTGGATACTTTTAGGCGTCCTGTTAGAGGCGGGGTAACGCTAGTCTTCACGAAGGGAAGTGGAGCAACTCCTAGGCCTGTAAAGGACGTCAGCTAGGGGAATCAAGTACGTAGGTTTCTGCGGGAGCCAAGAGACGTAGGAGCACATTGGTAGCTGAATTGCTTGTAGGGTTAATTCAGTCTCGATACATTCCAGTCCGAAGTCTGAGAGTAGGCTAGCGTCTGTATTCCGTTAATACTGAAGGTGTTCAAATCTGGACGAGGTCCCGGGGTTTTTCTGCTGGTTTGCAGTTTCCTCGTCAACAAAATTCTGTTGTCTTGCATTAATTTTCCCTTCCGCATTATATTGTCTCCGATCTATATAATTGAAGTAATTGCAAGTTTGTTGATTCATAACCTTTGAGTGAATCCATCTCTTTTGATATCTATGAGAACTACGTTCTTGTTAGGATTCGGTTCTCTAAACTACACTCAAGTTGTTGTTTGAATATTGATTTGTGAGATCGTTCAAACAACCATAATCAACTAGGTTCACGAATTCAAAAGTTGGTGGTATATCTCGGTATCCCCTCCTTTTCAGTTTCATAGCCATTTGGTGAGCTTGGTGGTTATTCCATCATCATAGATGAAGATTGATTCACATTTATTGACCTTGCTGCTGGTTGATACATTCCCGTTTGAAGTCTGATAGTAGGATACCGTCTGTATTCACTTAATACAGTGTGTGTTCAAATCTGAACTAGGTCCTGGGGTTTTTTCTGCTGGTTGCGGTTTCCTCGTTAACAAAACTTTTGGTGTCTTCCATTACTTTTACCTTTCGCATTATATTGTCTCTGATATATATAATTAAAGTATTGCAAGTTTGTTGAATCCATCTCTATCGAGATCTACAAGAACCTGTTCTTGTTAGGATTCGGTTCTTGAAAAGAACTATACTCGGGTTGTTGCTTGAATATTGATTTGTGAGATCGTTCAAGTAACCTAATCAACTAGGTTCACGAATTCAAAAGTTGGTGGTATATCTCGGTATCCCCTCCTTTTCACTAGCCTACTATCAGACTTCGGACTGGAATGTATTGAGGCTGAATTAACTCTCCAAGCAACTCAGCTACCGTTATGAGCATACGTCTTTTGGTTCCCGAAGAAACCTACGCACTTGATTCCCCTAGATGATGTCCTTCACATGCCTAGGAGTTGCTCCACACTCCTTCGTGAAGACTAGCACTATCCTTCCTCTAACAGGACGCCTGGTTGTACTCGATTTTATCTTTCAACAAAGAATACGATAGATGATTCTTTTATACTTAAAGTCAAGATTAATGGAAATCGATATACTAATTAAGGCTTGTTGATCTAGACTAACTAGTTTACCTTGTAACACGTGATGAACTTGATACAAGACCTAATTCGTGAATTTTTTTATGGATCTTCTAAGACTTATAAGTTATAACATCGAGTGCAGCCGTACGAAGTTTCTATCAAAATCTTGGTCTTTATTGATTGATTGATAACAATACAATCCTCAAGTGAAGTCTTTTATAGTCATAGCCTAAGAAAAAGGCTTTGAGATGATAACCAACTTAATGCAAGGATAGACAAAGATGTATAGAAGATTAAGTTGTATCTTGCAAAGGGCATCTATCTATATTGATCATCAAGGGAGGCTTTCCTTGAGTAGGGCTCAAGTAAGTTCACAAACTTGAAAAGTCCATAAACTTATTTGGAGGTCCAACTCAATCTTCTTCTAACCCGTTGAAAAAATATCCTAAGGTGGTGAGAAGACTCGCATTCACCTAAGTGAAGGATGTGGCAATGGCTTAGCAAGTAAACCATGCAAATGGGTTCGCGAAAATACGTGAAAGACTTTAAAAATTGGACATGAGTTGCGAAAGTTCTTATATGAACGTGTTCATAACAGGTAAAAACTTAAAGAAAGTTTTTCTTTCGGCTGGACATGAGCGCGTTCATGTTATGACAGTTGGAGTTCAAGAATTTCTGAAACTTGATATTAACGCGTTCATGTCAGTCACGCCAGAGTCTTATGTATCAGACACTATGGAAAAACCTATGTGCCAAGAGAACTAGTCTTTAGATCCTTCGACATCAATATATACAATATCATCGGCTATTAAATTAATAGGGTTGGTAAATACGAAAACAAGAAAAACTATTATAACCTTTTGACGAAAGGACGATAAACATCAAGTGTGTAAGCTCCGGTCTTCAATCTTCAAATGGTCTTCGTCTCGAATACCTAAACTATCCTAGTCTGAAATCATATTGTAGACTTAATCAAGGATTGTGTTTTGGCAACTAAATTTGACAACTAACTTGACATACCAACGCCAGTAGGTTCAACCTAGCAATGCTCTAACAATCTCCGCCATTGCAATTTTAGTGACAAAACTATTAGGGAATTGTCCGGTCAAACCCACTAGCGTTGGTATGTCAAGCTGGTTGTCAGTTTTAGGTGCACAATTCTTGATTTAGCCTACTAGAGTTTAGATTTCGGAATTGGGATATGGACTAAGTAGTAGAGACCTTGAATACGAAGACTGTGAAGACAAAGAAGAGCTCAATTATTCTACATCGACAAAAGGTTAGTAGGAGTTATGAATTTTATGGAAATTCTTCTATTCTACTTACTCTATCTTTCGAAATAGTTGGCTACTTTAGTAGTGATACTAATAGCGATTGAGATCGTGTTCTTGTCTACATGACCATGAGTTATGTTGGTATTTGTTCCCACGAATACTAGTTTACAAGAATGCATGAGATAGATTCGATACCATTTGTCCATTGCAATGGTTTGCTTGCAAATCACTTGTTGGATATGGGTGAATCCAAAGGAGTACTCTTGAGCAAGAGTCCAGTGGATTATAGTTGAGGGCGTATAACACGTCTAAGTACTGGCCCAGCCTAGAACTTCCAGCGGACCCAAGTTAAACCCTAATCTGGAAAACGACGGTTCCCGAACCGTACGGTGGACTGAGACTCGGAATTTCTCCTGAGTTCCAAAACATCAATTTGTACGCGTACTAGTACGTGAACCTCAGATTCGATGCATTTGGTCGTGATTCATATGGACGGTTTGCGAACCAGCCAAGGTGAATATTCTCTGGGATTTTCACACGGGTTAAACTCTAACTCCTTTATCTCTTAGTTGGACTTGGTTATCACGAAATATCTTCTGCGGTCCATCTAACGATTCTCAATGTGTCAATAAGATAAAGATTATCTCTGGTCTGTTGGATTTCTATCTTGAAGTGTTTTTGAGCTAACAAAACACTTGGCAGATAAATGTTAAAAGATTTCCAATTGAGATAAATCTCTGTTTACTTGGTTTGCAAGTTA
>JAJJMA010204687.1:0-12941 GCA_023529015.1 Papaver nudicaule | reverse complement strand
CAGTTGATTCTTCGCAGGTTATGGACGACGTGGATTTTCCTGGGTCTAAAACGGATACACTTCTTCGCCATTCCGGCGATGAAGCATGGTTTTCAAAACCCGTGCTTGTCGAAGGTCCTGTTTTTTTTTTGCTACAAAGACAAGAAGAAGAAGGTCGAACGAACAAAATTTGAAGAAGACCATAAGCTTTCTGTTGTTGAGTTTTATAAGATTCATTTCTCCGAGGAAGGGCGTAAAAGGTCTCAGGAGAAGATAATTGCTGTCGAGGAGAAGGTATGACAAGGGATATATGTATATATAACCCTTTTTTTCTGTTAGCTGTTTTACTGATGTGGTTTTCTTTTCAGAAACTTGAGCAGGAAAATCCACAAGCTCAGGAGCCGACCAATCACTCGAGGAAGAGGAAAGAACCTTTGGCTGATGAAAGGGGCCAAGATGGTCTGGTGAGGAAACACTACATGCCTCGGTCATTTTCTGGGTATGGATGTCTGCCTCTGTTTTAGAACCTGACCATTGTGGTCACTTTTTAGCAGGGCGAAGTGCTCCGAGTTGACGATGGCGTAATGAAATTTTCTTTGTGTGACCCAAGTCGGGAGAGACCTGCCTTTAGTGGCGTGAAGAAGAAGCTTGTGAAGACTATTTCTCGAACTGTTGGTTCGCAGAGACCTACTGCAAAGACTGCTGGCAAAAGTTTGGTTGTTCCTGCCACGTCCGTTGGAAGAACCGACGGCGAGGGTATCAAGGATGAGAAGGTCGAACCTTTGAAGAGGCAGAAAAAGGGGTCTTCAAATGATCTAGTCCTCAGGACGCTACCTTGGCGACGTGCCGCCAAATTGTTGTGTCAACGCAGGGGCCTGCTGCTCCTGCATTTGCTGAGGTCCGGGTTGTTGATCCTTGCCCGTCTGGCATAGGTTTTAATCACTATGGCTCCAACGATTGTTTTGTGAATGCCTCGTTGGGTCAATCCTCCCGATCTGCTTCGGTCCCCCGTTCGGTTCCTGTTGGTTTTGCACGGAGGCCTTGCTCGGCGGAGGAGTCGCGGAAGCTCCTTGAGCGAAGTTCTATTCCTGGTCCTTATGCCGAAGATCTTTCCGAGCATTTGAAAGCATATGCTATGGATCCTCTGAAGCATCCGTTGGATCCTTCCGTAGCTAGGTTTCTTTCTCAAGCGTTTTCTGGCAATTGGGATAGAGAGGTTCTTGCCTCGTCTACTCCCAAGCATCAAGCATTTATTGAAGCCGTGAGTGTGTTTTTGCTTTGATTTGTTTCTCTGTTTCGTACGTTTTATATACCGATTTGGTTTTTGTATTGCTTTTTCTCTGCAGCAAAAGCATTATGGAATGTACCTGCTGGATCTGACTAATGTGCAAGGCCGTGAGATTACCCGTCTTGATGCGGATATTCAGACTTTACAACAAGAAAAAGGTGATCTCTAAGGATGTGAAGGAGTTGGAGAAGCGTCTTGAAAGTGTTGCTAAGGAGCGGGATGATTACGTGCGAGAGTTGGAAGCTGAGAAAAAGCAAGTTTCGAAACTGAGCGCCGGGTTAAGTTTAAAGGAAAACGAGCTCTGCCTTTCACAAGGTGCTTGTGAAGAAAAATATGGTCAGCTTGCATCCCTTGATGTGGAAATTTTGAAGCTCCGAGGGCATATTAACGGAGAAGCTAATCGAACGGCCTTGTTCAGCCGTCAACATGGTAGGTACCTGTTTAGGGATTTTGGCATGCGACCTCCCCACTACGGTAATGGCGAAAATGACCCTGATGCTTCCCTAGAGTCCGATAAAGGACTTGTCCCTTCCGCAGATGTTAAGGTGTTAGTAGCGCAACTGAAGGCTGCGAGGGAAAATGGTGATCTTGAGGAGATGGGAAGTGAAAGTGGCGAAGCTGACGGTGAGGATGAGAAGAATGGTGATGAACTGTTGGTTAAGAATCCGAGTGAGGACAAGGGTGAAACAATCGAGGGGAATGAGAATGTGAATGTTCCTGGCCGATCTGCTGGTACTCCGAGGGTTACTGCTTCACCAATAAGGCATAGCGATGACCCGAAGGCTTCGGTTTCTCAGGCTGGTCCAGATGTTGTTGCTGGGGAAGATGCTGCCACCAAGGAAATTGTTGAGACTGTTTAAGTAGAATATACCTTGCCCATGTTTCCCTTATTTCTTTATGTTTGAGTGTAACTTGCTGTAGTTTGTTGCTTTTGAATTTTTTTCTTTCAAAGTGTGTTTTTATCTGCCATTGCTTTTCTTTACTGGATGTTATGGTTACTTGAGGTGCAATTTCGGGGCTTACTTCGATGTACGGATCACCCTTCCCAAAGGCTTTAAGTTACTTGCACTGGTTTCAAGCAAAACACTGGCTATTGGTAGCATGGGCATCCGCTTAGCCTTAGCACATTAGGTAGGTACCGAAGACATTTGCTTATCTTCCTAGAGGGCATGGTGGCGCCCTGATAACCTGCCTAAGTAAATGTAAGAGCTGTAAAATGGATGCCCCGTTTCTCAATAATAAAGTAACACAATGGGGGAGTGCCGGTCAAGGCTGGAGCTTAGACATGGCACTTTTCTCTTATTGCGGCCTAAAGTTCGACCCATCCAAATCTTTAACAGCCCCCCCCCCCCCGGAGGCTTAGTTTTTTAGAGGGGTCCCTCGGCTGCGTACTTCGCTGCTTGTTTTGAGAGCGAAGCAGCTTCCTCGGTGTTCCATCTTCCTCTATAGGTAGATGTTAATCCCATTTATCGTCCCCTTGACGCCCGAGAACGTGAAGTCCTCGTGGTCATTTGGTAGTGGGCGTGAATGTATCATCAGCTTATGTAGCCTTGATTCAAGGTGCCCACCGCTAACGGGGTGTCTTGTGGGTAGAGGACCGTGCCATACAGCTCGTAGGGCCCTTACGATTTATATGGTCATCGACTCTGTGCCTGCTATTCGAGGTCTTTATGTTTGTTGGCGTTTTTTGCCTCGGCGTTACAGCCTTTTTGTTTGTTGGCGTTTTTTGCCTCGGCGTTACAGCCTTTGACCAGGTCATTCTTTTTGGAGTTTAATTCGGCGTGCTTGCCGTGTAAAATTTTCTTTTATTTCGAGGGTACTCGATACATTTTTATGTATAATACTTCCTTATATATTTTGCATTTCATGCATTGCCAAGTCCCAGGCCGTCTTTTTCGTCGATTAGCTTGTATGCTCATTTTCCTGCCTTCTGCTTGATTTTGTACGGTCCTTCCCAAACTGGCTCCAGTTTTCCTGCGTTTCCTTTTTGGTATGGCGGTATTTCTCGAAGTACAAGTTCGCCAGACTGAAACTCCCTTTCAATTACTTTTTTGTTGTAACCTCGGGCTGTCCCTTTCTGATAATTGATGATGTGTTGCCGAGCCTCCTCTCTTGCTTCTTCGAGGTCGTCCAATTTTGCGTATATTAAATCTGTGGAAAGGTTTTGCTCCCATGCTTTATATTTGTCTGCTGGTATCATTATTTCCGTAGGCAATACTGCATCGGTCCCGTATGTTAGGTGAAAAGGAGTCATTCCCGTTGCTCGTCTTTGAGAAGTTCGGAATGCCCAAAGTACGTTGTGTAGATGTTCGCACCATTGCTTTTTGTGGGGCAGTACTCGTTTTTTCAAGTTGTCCCCTATTGTTTTGTTTGTCGCCTCTGCCTGACCATTACTTTGAGGATATATCGGTGTCGAGGTTCCTAGCCTTATGTTGTATTGATTTAGCATCTCTTTAACCTCGGCGCTGAGGAATTCTTGGGCGTTATCCGAGACTATTTCTGCAGGTACTCCGAATCGACAGAATATGTTCTCCCAGAAGAAGGTAAACACTTCTCATCCTGTGTGATTCCTTAGAGCTTTTGCTTCGATCCATTTAGAGAAGTAGTCGGTTGCGACTATGATGTACCTTCTTTGTCCTGTTCCTGGAATGAATGGGCCGACGATGTCTACCCCCCCATTTGGCGAAAGGCCATGGGTTCAGCACCGAATTCAAGTTTGTTGCTTGTGCATGGATTCGTTTAGCGAATCTTTGACATGGGTCGCATTTTTGAGAGATGCTTTTGGCGTCGGTATGCATGTATGGCCAATAATATCCCTGAGCCTTGGTTCGTTGTCTGAGTGCTCTTGCACCACTGTGGGTTCCTGCTTCTCCGCTATGCAGCTCTTTCATTAGTGCAATGCCATCTACTCGGTGTACACACCTTAACAGTGGTCCCAAGAATGATTGTCGATGTAGGACCCCGTCTATGAGTCGGTAGTTAGCGGATCTACTAGTTACTTTGTGTGCTTCCAGTGGATTGCTTGGTAATTCCCTGTTCTCCAAGTATTTCCTTATGGGTACCCTCCAGTCATCGTACTCTTCTTGAATGGCCATCACCAGTTCCCCTTCTTCGGCTGCTATTGATGACACTACACAATATTTAGCAGATAGCAACTCATAGACGCAACAGCTTACTAGCTGTTGCTATTTAGCAACATGAATTGCAACTGCTAAAAATTAGCAACAGCTTGCCCATGTTGCTACCCTAGAAACTGCAGCTAGCAGTTGCGGATTCGCAACATTCAAGCAGCGCACATGTGCCTGCTGTTTGCGTGCCAAGTAACACATTTGTTATTTCTGAACCCAACTAAAAACACCCCAGTTATCCCTATAGGATTTTTTTCACCCAAAAACTCACACTAGGACAGGATAACATATCCCATTCCCACTCTCTTTTTTTTTCATTCCTTCACTCGATTTCAGTTCTTATCTTTTCTGCGTTTTTTTTTCCTTCTCTCAAACCCTCTCTCAAAAACCTAAGTTCTCTCAAATCCCTCTCTCAAAACCCTGAGTTAGTGATTCTCGTCGATTCTCTCTGCGTAAGAATCCCTAATTTCTCAAAACCCGAATTTTTGTCGTATATTTTCTAAGAACCCCAATTTTGCTGATGATTTTTCGTTTTTTTGTTTAGGTACTGCTGTTGATACTGCAGCTGGAAGAACTAGGTATAAAAAAAACCCTAATTTATGTTGTTGGTTATAGATCTAATTAAGTTGTTTTTAGGTTTTTGATTTGGGTATTCAATGATTTAAGCTGCTGTTGATTTTAGGTTTGTTTGGGTATTTGGGTCTTTGGGTATTCAATGATTTACGCTGCTGTGGATTTTAGGTTTGTTTGGGTATTTGAGTCTTTGGGTATTCAATGATTTAAGCTTTTGTTGATTTTAGGTTTAGCTGTTGGTGATGATCTAGTGTTGTTGGTACTGCAGTTTTTGATTCTGGTGTTGTCGATACTGGTGGTGTTGGTATAAATCTTTTCTTTTAGGTTTTGTTACTACTGCTGTTGTTTATGTTAGTTCATGATTCAGTTATTTAGTTTTTTGTGTATGTTAAGTATGTTTATGATTCAGTGTGTATGATACTTCTCTTGATGCTCTAAGTTCAGAAAATGGTTTTCCAGTGTGGGCATGTTACTTGTTGTAGGTGTAAGTCTTTCAGGATTCTGAGCTTTTACATATATCTCAGATTAACTGACTTTTTTTTTCTAAGTGCGTATATCTCTGGATACTGCTTTGCAAGTTTGGTTGCTATGACAGAGAGATCAGTTTTCCATGAAAAGTCACCAAATAAATGGATCATGTGCCCAACTTGTCGAAAACATACAGATGTTAGGAATATTGCCCCCACTGATGATAGCCAAAACATAGCCTCTAACGTTGGTCTATCAAGTGTATCCCAAGGTCATGAAAAATGGTCGAAGCTTCTATTAGTTTTCAAGGTTCATATGAAACAAAGATCTGTAATGTTACCTTTACTTTTGTTTCATTTTTTTCTTCTGTATGCAAGTGATGTCTGTCTGTGTGCAATGAAGATAAAAGCTGTCACAAAGTGAATCCTATCGATAAACTCTACAGACCCGAAAGAAAAAGTTCATGTTTTCTCAAGTTGGAATGACGTTCTTGATGTGTTGGAACATGCATTCTCTGCTAACAACATCAGTCATGTCATATCCGGATGAAAGGGGCAGGTAATAAATTATTTCTAAGTTTTTACTCATTCTCCTTTCTCTATCTCTGTCTCTGTGTCTGAGTTGTTTAATTTGATTATTATTCTAATAGAAAAATCATGCTGAAACGACTTGAGGGTTGTAATATTTACAGTTCATATTATATTTCTGGAGAGTCTCCATGTGTATCTTAGCTTTACATTAACTTAACAGGTAAACTTGCACAAGCACACTGTTGAATGTGGTAATGACAAGAAGGTTGAATTAGTCATCGTTTCTCCATTACTAAGGTAGTCTTCTAAGTGTAGTAAAAAAAATTTCCCTGTTATAAATTTAAGCTCAGTGGGATTACTGTTTATGAATCATTAGAGCAGATGCTTTGCATTTAGTTATTTAGTGGAGTATTTCCTAATTAAGTTATGGATATTAGCACTTGCATTTCAGGACAATGCAAACAGCAGTTGGAGCATTTGGTGCTGGAGACTATGCGGATGGGATGGATGTCACACCACTAATCGTGGCAAAAGGAGGAAATAGTAATCGCTCTGCAATCTCAAATATACATTGATTACTAACATGTCATAAATGTGCTACCTAACTAGGTTGTGGACGCGTAAAGAGAAAGAGATTGCAGTTGTCACTCATAGTACGGTTTCTAGTTTCACACCCATAGTGCTTTTGGAAAGGACTGTCACCCGACGGTGCATCAAGAAATCTGCAACCAGTAAGTGTTGTACTATACTATTATATTCTTTTGGTAAGTTTATCATCGGCATAGAAATGCACTAACTTCAGGACTTGACGTTTTTGTTATGATAACATAGAAGTTGTAGTTGTGGCTGTAAAATTTGCTTGTTTTGACATCTTTTTATTCTAGCTTATACAATAGTTATCATGTGCTACTTGGGTATCTATGGTTATGTGCTACTTGGAAATTGCTGAATTACGAGTAAGAATTACTTATATATCTTACCGCTGATGACATTTTGAAACTGCTGTATTGTTTGTTTATCCTGTAATCTTACTTCACCGGTGATACTTGATTTTCAGGTACATATAAACTACCCGCCGAAGACATTGAGCCTTGAAGCTGATAATGAAGCAAGTAATACAACTCCAATGCAAGTAATAGTACTAGTTCTTCCACACTTGCAATTTCATTTTAGAATTAAGAAACGTAGAAGTTTAAATGTGATTTTTGTGAATTTAGAGATATATATTTTTGTAAACTTAGAGATATCTTTGAATTGAAAATGTGATTTTTGTGAATGGGAATGAGTTATAAATGGAAATGTTATGAATCTGATTTTTGGGAATGAAAGTGAGTTATGAAGTCTGCAGCAGGTGACTGAAATTTGACCTCCGGTTGACCACTGGTTGACCTCCGGTTTACCTTATGTTTCCTTACAGTTGACTTAGGTTGATCTCAGATTGACTTTTTTTTTAATTGTGGACAGAACAACAGTAACAGAAATTTTATGTTGCAAATTAAAAAACCGGAACCTATGAAACCTGGGTTAGACACTGTGGCCGTTCTAATGATTTATGGTTCTATATTCGCAACTGCTGCTACGTGTTTCAATATTTTTAATTCGCAACTGCTGACACCTGTTGCTAGGACAGTTGTGTCATCATATCCGCAACAGGGCATAAGCCGTTGCTAAAATCTGTAACATGGCCTTTTGAAACTGCCAGCTGCAGTTTCAACCCCGAGTTGCAACATCCACAGGCTGTTGCTTTCTGCTAAATATGGTGTAGTGTGATTTCTTTATTCTTCCGATTTCGATGGAGATTATATTTTTATCTGTTACTTTGGAGGAAATGAATGCCAAAGCATCTGCATGCCTATTGTCCTTTCTACAGATGTGTCGAATTTTGAGATGCAGAATTTTCGACATGAGCCTTCTTGCTAATTTCTTATATTTGGATAGCGAATCATTGGATTGGTAATTTCCGTCCAGCTGTCGTACTACTAGTTGTGAGTCCGTCATTATTCTTGCTTCCTGAATTTCCATGCTGATCATGCATTTTAAAGTATGGATCATCGCTTCATATTCAGGCTAGTTGTTAGTTGCTTCGAACTCCAACCGAAGTGCGAACACGGTGTGTTTTCCTTCGGGTGAGGTGAAGACTATGCCTACTCCTCGGCCATCGCTGTTTACCGAACCGTCAATGAAAACTTCCCATCTTCGAGGATGGCACTGTTCTAGCAGGCCGTCAGGTCCTTCGTCATCTTCGACTCCCAAAATTGGCTCTTCCTCGTAGTCTTCTTCTATCGGAAACTCGGTTAGGAAGTCTGCGATGATCTGCAATTTTAATGCCGTTCTGATCTCATACTCCACATCATATTGTCCAATTTGAGCGTTCCATCTTGCAATTCTTCTTGCTGCTTGGAGGTTTTTCAGAATGGATTCGATTGGTGTTTTTGTTAGCTCAGTTACTTTGTGATCCTGGAAGTAGGTCCGAAGCTTTTGCGTTGCTACTACTAGCGCGAGAATCAGTTGTTCCAACTTGGTGTAATTTTCTCGGCTGGAAAAAGGGTTCTACTGATGTAATATACTGTCTTCTCTTCTTCTTTAGTTGTTACTAGCACTGCACTAATGGCGTCTTTATTCGCGGAAATGTATAGTTTCAAATTTTCATCTTTCTCTGGGCGCTACAGGGCCGGCAAGCTTGCTAAGTAATTTTTGATCCCCTGAAAAGCGGCCTCCTTTTCGTCCGTCTACACGAATTGCTCTCCTTTTTTTAAGATGCTAAAAAAGTCTTTACATCGGTCCGAAGACCGCGCGATAAATCTGTTAAGAGCTGCCAATCTTCCGTTTAGAGCTTGCACATCTTTTATGGTTGTTGGCGATGACATTTCTCGGATTGCTTGTACTTTTAGTGGGTCTGCTTCGATGCCTGTTTTTGTGACTATATATCCCAAGAATTTTCCAGAGGTCACCCCGAAGATGCATTTCACTGGGTTGATCTTCATGTTAATTTTTCGCATTTTTTCCAGTATTTCTCGCAGGTCTTTCACATGAGTGTCGGCTTTTTTGCTTTTGACTAGCATGTCGTCTACGTAAGCTTCGACGGTCTTTTTCAATCAAGGACGAAAGATATTCTCCATAGCCTTTTGGTAAGTGGCACCGGCGTTCTTTAACCCGAATGGCATTCTGGTATAATAGTATAGCCTATTGGATGTCAAGAACACCGTATGTTTCTGATCTTCTTCCGCCAAAGGAATCTGGTTGTAACCAGAAGAGCCATCCATGAAGCTTAATAGCTCGTGGCCGGCTGTTGCGTCCACCATTTGGTCTATGCTGGGTAAGGGATGTGCATCCTTGGGGCACGCCTTGTTTAAATTGCTGAAGTCGATGCATATGCGCACTCCTTTGTTTTTCTTAGGTACGATGACCATGTTCGAAATCCAATCTGCGTATTTTATTTGATAATTCCTGTTTCAATCATCTTATTTAATTCGGATTCAACCGCTGTTTGGTATACGTCTGCTAACTTTCAAGGTCTCTGCTTGAATGGCCTTACTGACGGGTTTATATCTAAGTGATGACATGCAAAGCTGGGATCTATTCCTGGCATTTCACTCATTTTCCAAGAGAAGACATCCATATTCCTTCAGCAAACCCTTTAGTTCATCTCGTTGCTCCTTCGCCATCAATGTTCCAATCTTTACGATCTTCGGATCTTCGTTGGTTCCAATGTTTACGTCCTCGGTGGGTTCTGTTGGCGTAAAGTTCGGAGTGTCTTCGTTCATGGCACTAGGATCCTTCGGTGCTTCCTTCGTGATTACTCCTTTTTTGCCTTGTATTATTTGATTAATTTCTTTGCTAATCGTTTTCTCCTTTTGTTGCCTGTACCTTTCTCTTCGGTTGCACCGCGCATTTTTTCTTTGATCGATATCTTTTTCATGGCATGCTTTTGACTCCGAGCTCTCACCTTTGATTTCTCCTATACCTTCGGGAGTTGGAAATCTGAGTTTCTGATGTAATGTAGAGGGCACTCCTAAGATCCCATGCAGCCATGGCCGTCCCAAGATGGCGTTATATGGTGATTCTATGTCCAGGACACAGAATGTTGTTTTCAACTCCATCGATGCTACGTACACCGGTAACGAGATGTCTCCCTTTGGTTTTGATGTTCTTCCATTAAATCCGTAGATCGTGTAATCCGTGGGCACCAGTGGAATATTGTGGAAATATTCCCTGTAAGCCATTCCGAATAATACATCTACCGAACTACCTGGATCTACCAATATTCTTGGTACTGTCTTCTTATTTATGCTAACTGTGATCACTAAAGGATTATTACTTGGGCCGTCTTCGGGAAGGTCTGCGCCGAATAAGTTATTGGTTTTAGCTGCCAAGGCTCGAATTTTCTTGCTTCGGTAACAATCATTATTTCTCTACCATCTTTGTCTCTTTTGTGAATTCTTCCTCCAATGCTGCTGCTTCTTGGGCTGACGTTTTCCCTTGTATGAATCATTGAATTGCAATGAGCGGTTTGCGCTGACTTTATTTTGATGGCTTGTCCCGAAGATCCCATTCGCTGCCTCGGAGCCTGGTCAGATTTCGAAGTCATTTTGGTTGTGACCTGTCAGAAAACAAAAAACCCGTGAGGTCCAAGGCGGCTATTGCAGTGTACTGTGTCGGCCATGTAAATCTATACACTGCAACGGTTTTATCAGTTGCAAGAATCATCTTTCTCAATGGTTTCTTTGACGCAAGTTTATTTCCAAATATAGCAGGTATTTTGAAAACCCTAAAATAAATCTACACACACACATTTTTTCATAATCGTTTTCTTATAGCTGATTTTCCTTTCTAAGCATTCGTGACGAAAATCCACTACCATTTTCGAAATCGGTTGTGTGGTGCCAAGGCTTTGAAATCCCTAGTTGATAATCTTACCATCTGATGATTTGCTCGTAAAACCCTTAAACACACTAAAGCTTGAAGTAGCTTTTAGATGCTTAAGGTACTGGAGCTTCTTTCACAGAACAAGCCTTTGAAGATCTTTGGAAAAGATAAGAAAATATGCAAAAAATTTGAAAACCCGAAAAATCACAGGCAAACCCTAAGTTGTTTTAATCAGTCCCTGTTTCTAGCGCCAAACTGTACGAGTAGAAAATCTGCATAAGTATATATGGTACTACAGCCATCAGATCTACTCATACATACAGTTATTAAACATGATTCAGTGGTACGAAGATCATAAGAACAATACCGAAGATACGCAAATAACAATAATCAGAGACTAAATGTGTGAAGATTTGTATTTATTTCAATGTTGTAACTACATGGATTATAACCCTAAGGAACCAGAGGAGATACAGACCTAATCCCACTCTTGCCGCTTAGGTTCTACCCAAAAAGAATCCAACCCTTGCAAAGTTTTCCTAGCTCGCCTTATATATGCCGAGCTTGGGTGGTTTACAGCTAATAAGACAAGAGACTCAATCGTGGAGGTGTCAGTCCTTGTCGAGTAAGGCGGTTCCTTCGGTGTTACTCCGAAGATAGCTTGGGGCTTCGGTCCCTCGGTGTGGTCCGAATCTCTTTCTTCCGAGTCTTCGCTCGCCGCGTTTGGTCTTGTTCTTCTTTGGGCTGGTCCGAGGCTTCGCTGGTGGTTCCTCTGGTGCGATTCTGCTTCTTGGATTGACGACGCGTGTCCCGAGGGGTTTTTACCCTCCACAAATCAGGTTAATGATAACGTACTTCTTCTGTTTGATTATATAATCAGAGAATATAATGCGGATAGTAAAGCACACAAGACACCAGAGATTTTTTTAACTAGGAAACTACGACTTGTAGAAAAACCTCGGGACCTCGTCCAGATTGAACACCTCACAGTACAAACTGTCTACAAACACTAGCCTACTATAAGACTTCGGTCTGGGATGTAGCAGAGACCAATTTTAGCCCTCCAAGCAAACTGGCTACTGTCGCACTCCTTACGTCTCTAGATCCCCCACAGATCGTCACACACTTGATCCCCTAGATAACGTCCTTTACAGGCCTAGGAGTTGCTTTAACCGTTGTTAAAGGCTTGTGTCAATAATTCCGTCTTTGCAACCTCAATTATCAACAGTATGTTTGAACTGTCCTCTATCAGTTTGACATACACAAAGTGACTTCCTTCGGATTGCTCCAGGTCATACAGAAATCTACTTACAAGCGGGGGCTGACAACTAAATCGATTAAACTATGCCCAACTTCTCTCTACCTCAGTCGTAAAAAGAATCACTTAAGAAACTTATACAACTGGAGCTAACTAGGTCTTCTAACACCGAGTGCAGTCGTGCGATGCATCCTTTCAACCCTGTATGTAACGCATCAGTTCTTGAATGGCCTTATTGCAGAAGAGAAGGATCGTAGAATAGACAAGAACGTGATCAGGTTACCAAGGTTACAGGTTAATCTGATTTCAACCACTAAGGTCTCAATCTCCTACCTGTACTTCCCAACTGTCAAGAGAAGTCTTTATAGTCGTTAGGTTATTCCCACAGAGGAACTACTACCTAATAGAGGATGACTATACCACAACAAGCATTCACCTAAGTGAAAAGAGTTTACGATCTATTCCACGGAGAAACTTCACGTATGCTTGAAGCTTGTGGTTTTTCGTCCTGAAACCCTCTATTTATAGCACTCAATAAGATAGGTTTCTTAGGATTAAAGCAACTAGTTACTTGTCCCACAAGTTTGGTAAACCCTAACTTAAAGCAAGTAAACACAAATTTATCTCAATTGGAATTCATTAAACATATATCTGCCAAGTGTTTTGTTAGCCCAAAAACATTTCAAGATAGAAATCCAACAGACTAGAGATAATCTTTATCTTATTGACTCATTGAGATTCGTTAGATGAACCACAGAAGATATTTCATGTTAACCAAGTCCAACTAAGAGATAAAGGAGTCAAAGTTTAACCTGTGTGAAATTACTGAAGAATGTCCACGTGGACGGTTC
>JAJJMA010204678.1:0-12584 GCA_023529015.1 Papaver nudicaule | reverse complement strand
TAAGTATGTGATGATGAAGTTCATGCTGAAGGTATGTTTGTTGAGAGGGGGAAGAATGGTAACAAGAAGTTTAAGTCTAAGAACCAGTCAAAGAAGAATGACAGTGATGGGTGTTATTATTGTCATAAGCCTGATCACTTTAAGGTTGATTGTCCTAGGCTAAAGGCTAAGGATGGTAAATATAAGAAATCAGATTCAGTTAAGGTTATTGCTTCGGTGGCAGAAGGAAGTGATAGTTTGGATGAGCCAATGTGTGGCTTTGATCAGGAGGTGCTAGTTGTTACATCAAAGAGTTATCTCAATGATGGTTGGATGCTTGATTCTGGAGCTTCATATCACATGTGTTCCACAAGGGAATGTTTCACCACTTACAGGGAGGTGAATGCAGGTACTGTTATGATGGGTAACTCAAATACCACCAGAACAGTTGGGGTTGGTACTATCCAGGTTCTTTCGAATGGTGTTACTACTACACTGTCAGAGGCTATACATGTGCCTGATTTAAGGAGGAATTTGATTTCGTTGGGTGTACTTGAATCTCTTGGATACAAGTATGTTGCTGAGTATGGTTTCCTGAAGGTATACCATGATGGCAGTTTGAGGATGACTGGTGCAAGACATGGAAATCTGTATTTCCTTCAAGGATATATAGTTTCTGGTGGAGCTATGGTTTCTGAATCTGTGGATGAGAAACAATTGAAGTCAACACGGTTATGGCATATGCGACTTGGGCATATGAGTGAGAAAGGCATGTTGGTGTTGAGTAGTAAAGGTTTGCTAGGCAGTGAGAAGTTTTGCAAGCTTGACTTTTGTGAGCATTGTATCTTTGGGAAGCAATGCAGAAGTAGTTTTGGTATCTCTGTACACCACACACAGGGTATGTTAGATTACATCCATTCGGATGTTTGGGGTCCTTCTCGTACAGTTTCTAAGGGAGGGAACAAGTGGTTTGTGACCTTTATAGATGACTTCTCTTGGAGAGTTTGGCTTTACACCATGAAGCATAAGAATGAAGTCACTGAGTTGTTTAAGAAGTGGAAGACCATGGTTGAAAAACAGATTGGTCGTGTGGTTAAGAAGATACGTTCTGATAATGGAGGGGAGTACACCGAAGATCCATTAAAAAAGTTTTGTGAAGAACAAGGTATCGTTAGGCACTTCACAGTTAAAGGTACACCACAACAGAATGGAGTAGCTGAGCGAATGAATCGCACACTACTTGAGAGAGCACGGTGCATGTTGTCAAACGCAGGTTGAACAAAGTTTGGTGGGCTGAAGCAGTTACGACGGAGTGCTATCTAGCAAACAGATCACCTTCAACAGCTATTCAGTGCAAGACACCTATGGAGGTATGGACAGGTAATCCAGTCAACTACTCTAATTTGAGAGTATTTGGTTGTCCAGCTTATTTTCACTTAAAAGAGGATAAACTGTGTGTTAGAGCTAAGAAAGCAATTTTCTTGGGATATCCAGAGGGTGTTAAAGGTTATCGACTATGGTGTCCATAATTGAACAAGTTCATCATTAGTCGTGATGTGTCCTTCAATGAGAGAGCTATGCTTGATTCAAAGAAGTTCACAGGTCGGGATTCTCAAATTGAAGTTGAGAATGAGAATAGAGTTGAAGATGATTCGATGTAAAGAGAACAAGGAGTTCTTATTTCATCTCCTACTGGGAAGGAAGTAGAAGCGGAAGCTCAAGTAGAAGATGAAGTTCAGGTGGAGATTCCTAATGAGGAATCAGTTCAGCAACAAGTTCAGAGTCTGCCAGACACGTCTGCCAGACAAGTCTGTCAGAGTGTTCCATCTTTAGTTTCTCAGAGGGAGAAACGTATTATCAAAGCACCCAAGCGTTATGGCTATGAAGATGGTGTCTCTCACGCACTATCTGTCTTTGAGGATGAGCCATTTACTTTCAAGGAGGCCATGAGCAGTGCTCATACCAGTAAATGGAAGACAGCCATGGATGAAGAGATGGAGTCTCTTTATAAAAATGATACCTGGGAGCTGGTGGAGTTGCCTAAGGGTCGTAAGAAGATTGGGTGCAAGTGGGTATATACTGTGAAAGATGGAGTTCCAAATACTGAGGGTATTGTCGATGGTGTACGATACAAAGCAAGGTTAGTAGCTAAGGGATATGCACAAAGGGAAGGTGTGGATTATAATGAAGTTTTCTCTCCGGTTGTTAAGCACACCTCCATCCGGATCCTGTTAGCAGTTGTGGCGCAATTTGACTTAGAGCTCGAGCAATTAGATGTCAAGACGGCCTTCTTGCATGGTAATTTGGCTGAGACATATATATGTCTCAGCCCGTTGGTTATGAAGTTGCTGGTAAGGAAGATTATGTATGCCGACTTCTGAAGTCATTGTATGGTTTGAAGCAATCACCAAGACAATGGTATAAGAAGTTTGACATGTTTATGATGCAGCAAGAATACACACGTAGTGAACATGATCAGTGTGTGTATTTCAAGAAGTTTCAGAGTGGAACTTTTGTGTATCTCTTACTCTATGTGGATGACATGCTTATAGCTGCAAATAGCAAGTCAGAAATTGAAGTGTTGAAGAAACAGTTGAGTTCAGAGTTTGAGATGAAGGATCTTGGGTCAGCTAAGAAGATATTGGGGATGGAAATCTGTCATGATAGGAAGAAGAATAGACTATGTCTTACACAGAAAGCCTATCTTGAGAAGATTGTTCATCGTTTTGATATGCAAAACTCTAAGGAAGTAAGTGTGCCATTACCACCTACAGTCAAGTTATCTAACTTGTTATGTCCTACTACTATCGAAGAGAGCAAGTTCATGGCAAAGATCCCTTATGCGGAGGCAGTTGGTTCTTTGATGCATGTTATGGTCTGTACACGACCTGATATAGCTCAAGCAGTGGGTTTAGTGTGTAGGTATATGGCCAATCCTGGGAGAGCACATTGGTTTGCAGTTAAGGGAATTTTGCAATATCTTCAAGGTACTCTCGATGTTGGTTTAGTGTTTGAGAAGAAGCAAAGCTTAAAGCTTTGTGGTTTTGTTGATTCAGATTATGCTGGTGATAGTGATAAGTGTCGTTCAACTATTGGGTATTGTTTTATCCGATGTGGAGGGCCTATCAGTTGGAGGTCTATGTTACAGTCAATAGTGGCTTTGTCTACCACGGAGGCAGAGTACATTGCAGTGACAGAGACTGTTAAGGAAGCATTATGGCTTCGTGGTTTGGTGATAGACTTCGGGATAGCACAAGGGAGTGTGGCAATAAATTGTGACAGTCAGAGTGCAATCCATCTCGCGAAGAATCAAGTCTATCATGCTCGTACTAAGCATATTAAAGTCCGTTATCATAAAGTCAGAGAAGTGATTGATGATGGAGAAGTTAGCCTGTTGAAGATTGATACTGAAGACAATCCTGCAGACATGTTGACGAAGGTTGTTCCAAAGATCAAGTTTGAGAAGTGTCTCAGCTTGATCAATACTGTTCGTTGTTAAGGCCTTAGGGCATTTTGAAATTACGGTTAATTTGTTGCGGGAATAGCTCTGTTGGGAGAAACATCGACAAGGTGGAGAACTGTTAGAGTTGTCGAAGTTTCTAGAGTATTCTAGGCTTAGTATGGTCTGCCAGCCTCGTCTGGCAGAGTCGCCTGCCAGCCTCGTGTGCCAGAGTCGTCTGTCAGCCTCGTCTGGCAGAGTTTCCTAGTATAGCTAGGAGTTTAAGTTGTACAAGGAGGTGTAACTTAGGAAACCAAAGATGCGATATCTTTGGTAAGTCCACCGCCTATGTACCTTGGTAGCCAAGTTATGTAACCCTATATATAGGCATCGTGTTAAGCCTGTTAGAAAGACAATTGGGTGATAGACCTTCTGGTTATTACATAGAGAGCTAGGTGTTGGTGTCTCTTGTAATTGGTTCTGTCAATAAGAGTTGATCGTTGTTGTTTGTGGAGTAGGTACACCGAACCACATTAAATCCCTGTGTTCTTGCTTTGTTTATTCTTCGTTGCGTGTTTGCATCTTTGTCTTTAGTTCTACTTAATCCAAAGGACAAGTTCTTGGTGTGATTACTGTTGTAATCCCAACATATTCTCCCCCTAGTTGTCACAAAAATATGACAAAGTAGTTCGAGACTAGGGTTTCATAAACCTATGAGAATAGGTTAAGCTAAGTACGCACATACCAAGTTTAAGATGGTATAACTAGGAAATCCGAACGAAGATTCATGAGTTCTCATCTTTTGGAGAAATATAGACACACTTTTCTCCTAATATTCCACAACCACGCTCCCCAAAAAGATTTGTTATTAAGCGCGAGTTCAAATTAAGAACTCTCCCCCATGTGGTGTTATTCAATAAAGAACAACTTACAAAGTCTAACATGGACAGGAACAATTGAATGTTATCCAGTTTTGCTTTGTTTATAATCTCTTTTCCGTAGCCAATTTTTTGGAAAAGAGTATATGATTCCGAGTATGTGAAAACCCTAAAAATCATATAATTAAAAGTTTCTTGATCGTGAGAAAAAGCATAACTTTTGTAAATAGACATAACTTTGCATCACTACCGAGGCAATGGAAAAAGCTATGTGTTGCAATAAGATTGAGGTAGACAAATCAAGTATTGCAAACATCATTAATAATCATTTAAAAAGAACTTTTATTAATGAAATAAAGTAGTACATGCTTGAAAAACTCTAAAAAGCATGAAAAGGCAAACTACTTCTAGATATAGTTTATATTCCTTAGGCAAAAGTAAGAACAAGTTCTCACAAGGAATCAACTAATCTGATGGAAGAATCTAAAGTAACTATGAAAAACTAGCTTTATTCAGCAGACTTGCTCATGGAAGGCTTGTCTTTTGTTTCCTTTGCATCACTGAAAACAATCTTTTTGCCATTGAGAAGTTCTCTTATATGTGTTTTCATGAGCATAATCTCAGTCAACACTGCTTCCATTTGAAGACCAAGCAAATCACAGTTTTTCATGTTTCTCTTGTGCTGAGGAAAAATTTCTCTGCACCACTTGATGACATCATACATGACATCACCGTTTCTCATCTCAACTTCTTCCAAATCTTGATAGCCATAGGCAAAATAGCAAGCAGCCTTAGGTTCTCTTCCTTGGATGTTAGGAGGAGTAAGGTCTTCATCAACCAGAATTCTCTTTTTCCTACTTCCTGTCATGCTGTGCTTTCTCAGGATTAGAGAAAGTAAGCAAGGAAACACTTGAATGAATTAATCTATCAGGTGTTGGGGTATTTATAAGAATAAAATACCAGGAAGGATTGACTCAAATAATGTATACCCAGAGTCCCATCAGGTTTGCATTCTCAAGATTTGAGTAAATTTCAAAAACAGAGTCTCAGTTTTGGTAAAGAGAAAATGATGCCAACTGGTCGACTAGTGTTGCTTATCTGAGTTTAACGTACAGAAAACACTTCATACGGTTCGCGAACTGGTTCGCAAACTTTTCAGGTTTTGAATACTTAATTTCTTCATTCCTGAGAAGCCCAGTCATAGACTTGGTGTTTCTGTGACTGATAGGTGTCTAAAAACACCTCTCTAATATATCTATTGATTACACTTTTTTTAGCTATTTTTCATATAAAATGTGCATTTTACGCTTTATTTGTGTTTTGTACTAATTCAGGAATAAAAGAGAAAAAGGTGTCAAGAATTGCTAAGGGGCAGCCAAAGTGTTAAAGGGCGACCAGCTGGTGGACGGCCCAAAAAGAAGCAGCAGAGTTTTTGGAGGGCCCAAAGAGAGAGTGAGAGACTTGGTGGCGGCTGGAAAAAGCAAGAGAAAGAAGACGCGCAGAAGAAAAGAAAGAAGGAAGGAGACGACGTGGGAGAAGAAAGGTGGCTGACGCAGGAATTTTGGGGTCCCATGTCGGTGGAGGAAAAGAAGGGAACAAAGAGAGAGGAGAAAGAGCACGTGGGTGAGAGAGAAGTCAGCAACTTTGGTTTTGTTTGATGTGCCCAAGAACATCAAACTCGATGTAACACCCAATGGGATGCCGCCACATGGACCCATTTTGCTGTGAACCGTTGATTTTCGGAAGACTACTATATTATGTTGCGTCGTGCTACACCGGATCGATACCTCTGATTCCTTTACTTGTTTATATACAAACGAATTCCGGAGGGTTTGGTTTTCGTAAACACTTAGTGTAGAGATGTAGAGAGGGTAGAGAGGAGAAAGATAGAGAGAGAAGAAAATTAGTGGGTGTCTACAAAATAATCCATTGGTGCACCCCCTATAGATCTGAGGGTGGTGGTGGTGTCACGTCAGGCTCTACATCTTCTCTCTCTTCTCTACTCTCTACACCAAGTGGCTCCGTTTTCATCTTGAGTTCTGGGTTTTTGGGACAGACGGCCAGAGCTTGGTTTTTACGGCATAAGGAGGAGGCCGGGAGCAGGAGCACTATTCTTTCTTTTCTTCGTGATGTCTAGCTGAGTTCTTTGCAACTAGGGCGATGGGAGGAAACTATTACCCCATGTTCGATCAGTGATGTATTAATAAAGTTCTGATATTTTCTATGCGATTGTTCGACTCACTCCATCACTGTTTCAACAGAGTTTTTATTGTTTCTTTATTATTTGTTATTCAATTTGATGGGTTATGCTTAGGTTAAATCTTTTGATGATCCATGCTTAATGTTTACAAGTAATTTTTGCAAATTTAATTGATGAAAGTGTGAGTTAGGGTACAAAGGTTTAATGACATGCTAGAAATTATTAGAATCTTTAGATTCGTTTAAAACATGTGGTGTGGTGAAATCCCTAGCCTTAGTTATTCCCATTAATCACTGTTTCATATTTAATTTCTCGTATTTGTTTTTATTATTTTATTACCTTCTAAAAATCCAAAAATATCTCGTTTCCGATTTATAAATTAGAAATATTAGTTACGGTAATTTCCACCGCTCCCTGTGGGTTCGACCTGTACTTGTCGTTGTCTACTAGTTAGACACTGTGCACTTGCAGTTATTTATTGTAGGTTTCCAAACCTATCAAGTTTTTGGCGTCGCTGCCGGGGAGCGGTTTAGGAGTATTGTGATTGGTGTTTTTAATTTTTTTGTATATATTTTTAATTTTTAATTTTTCTTTATTGTATATATTTTTTTTTTTTTCTTTCTTACTTATTTTCTACTTTAGAATTTTTCTTTCAGGTACCTTTTGTATATATATGGAGCCTGGTGTGAATAATAATTGGAATTACTCTCACGGTTATGATCATTTCCAACCTAGTTATGGTTATGATCATTACCAACCGTACCCTGGTTGTGAGACACATTTTACTAATTCCAATTATTATTCGCACACTTTTCAGTCGGAGTATGCGAGAGATGATCAATCATATTGTGGTCCATCTGCGTCACTCCTTTCTTTAATGGAACAGATGCAGCAAAATAATGAGAAAGTGCAGCAATTTAATGAGCAATTTCTTGGTGTTTCATCTGCATCTGCATCATCACCATGTTCATCTTTGTCTGATAACATTGCTAAGCTCATGCAGATGGAAGAAGAAAGTCGTCTCGTCGGGGGAAGTTCTTATTTTTCTTATACTCCTGATATTACTAATGAAACCGTAATAAATAATGAATCAGTGTGTGTTGAGAATGATGATGAACTTGATAATTGTGATTATATGAATAGAGATACTTTTATGACGTCTGAATTTGACATATCTTTTCCAACTCCAGATCATATTGATGATTATTCTCCTATTCGAAAGGATGAGTTTTGGACTAGAAATATTTATTTAGATGATGATAATGATTTAGAAGAGCCTGTTTATAAAGATGATTTTGTTGTCGAGTTTAACAACTCAGAGACAATAGATGTGCCTAATGAAATACCTTCTAGTCATTTAGATTCTGAAATTCCTGTATGTCACTTTATTGAAGATGATAAGGATCTTGTCATACCAACTAAAGATGGTGTAATTAGTTTAACTCCGGATCGTTTTAATGATCACTCGCCTATTCAAAAGGATGAGGTTATGACTGATGACACCATTTGTGGAGGGTAAAACACCCTCGGGACAAGTGTCAGAATTAGAGGAGCTAATCCAGCCAAGGGACGAACCACCGCACTTCGGGAATAGGCCACAAGGTGACCTCGAGGAAGAGCCGGGCGAGGAAAGACTCGCACTGGTCATCAAAGGAAAAGAACTGAGAAGACATCTTCGGAGGGACCTCACCGAGATACCGCCTTACTCGACAAGCTCTGCCACCACCACGATTAAGTAGTCTGTCTTATTAGCTGTAAACCACTCAGACTCGGCCTATATAAGGTGAGCTCGAGAAACTTTTAAGGGTTGGATTTTTGGTGTAACCTAAGTGGTGAGAGGGGAATTAGGTCTGTATCTCCTCAAACTCCTTAGGATCATATCCATGTACTAGTTAGGCAGAAATCTAATTCATAGTTATACTTTATTTCTTGTTATTTGTTTATAAAATCATCTTCGGTATTGATCTTATGGTCTTCGCACTATGCATAATACATAAATAAACTTTGGTGTGATTAAGATTTGCTGGTTGTAGAGTATAAAGTACCCATGCAGATTTTATACTCACACAGTTTGGCGTTAGAAACAGGGACTGATTAAAATAACTTAGGGTTTGCCTGTGATTTAGGGTTTTCAAACTCTTTTGGGAAATTTTTTCTAGGGTTTAAAAAAAAAAAAAAAAAAAAAACTCTTTCTTAAAAGCACATTTTCGTCATATTTATCAAAGCTCCACCACCTTGGACGTTTAAAGATCTTCAAAGCTTTAGCATGTTCAAGGGCTTTTGAGCAAATCCTTAGTATGATAAGATCGATGTCTTTTCAAAGAATACAAGCTTTGAAACGAAGAAATCTAATCAAAAGCATATCAAACTTCTTCAAAGTTCCAGAAAATACCCTAAAAGGCTTGTTCTACAACTACTTTAAGAAAAACAAACCTAGGGTTACTTTGGGGGTTTCTTAATACCTAATCTATGTTTGGAAATAAACTTCGCAACTTTCGTACCCAGAGCATAAAACTCGGAAAGAGATGGTTCGCCAAAACCTCCCAATGGGGAAGGTAGATTTGGACAAAGCCAGAATATAGTTAGGGTTTGGCCAAAAACGAGTATAACCCATGCTAAAATCTCGCACGATAAAATCTGTTACAACAGAAAGACATACATGTCAGACCTAATACACTGCAACAGCCGCCTTGGACCTCACGGGGTTTTTGTCTTTTACAGGTCACAATCAGCATGACGTCCAAATCCAATCAGATGCCGAAGAAGAGAGTGGTTTCTTCGAGGCAGAGCACGGGCTCTTCGAGGCATAACACCAGATTTTCAACTAGCAAAGGACTATCGCCAGAGGTGGCAGCAAGCACAGTCCAGCACAAGGAGCGTGTAAACGAAGAGGAAGTACTAGTAGAGGATCTAGGTCCAAATGGAGAAGGGTTCCCAGAGGGTAACGAGCTCCCTCAGCAACAAATACAAGAAGAAGACGGAGAGAATGACGAGGACGAGGGCGAAGACACCATCCCGAATGAAGCAATCCCAGCACATCAACCCGCCTAAGACGCCACGGCGAGGGCTGCACAATTCAGGAAGTTGATTCTAAAAAAACAAGAAAATAAGGAAACTAAAAAACAACTGGCCGAGGCAAACAAGAAAGCGGCAGAGAAGTCGGCCTCAAACTACAAAGGAAGTAGCGAGGGACACTCTCGCCCACACACCATATCTCAATCAAAGGGACACTCTGCATCGAGGAGCCATACCAAGATCAAGGGTGACAGCAAGGGCCATGGAATCGTAGTCTCAAGCAGAAGAACCGAACCCAGTATACGTCCGAAGGGGAATAGCATACACCTGGTCTATAAAACTGAACAAGCGAGGAAGGACGCTGAAACGCAGGTATTACAGCAAGTAATGCTAGACCAAATCAAAACACTTCGGGCTGAACTCTTTGATAACAGAATTCAATCGAGTGATAGGATAAAGCTGACGCAGGCGATAAATGATGTCAACCGCTCGCCGCTAAGTCCCGAAATTCTCTCTAAAGCCATTCCGGTAAAATGCACCATGCCAACTTTCACATCAATCTTCGATGGTTCGGGAGATCCAACTTTACACATCAAAATGTATCTACGAGTATTCCTAGCTTATGCTGACAGAGACGAGGTGCTTTGCAAGTATTTCCCTTCCAGCTTGAAAGGGGAAGCCTTGGCTTGGTACGACAACCTAACAACCAGTCCGATCTCGTCTTTCGAAGAGATATCCAAAGTATTCATACTACATTTCTTATACAACAACTCATCAAAGCCAGGAGTGGAGAAATTGTTCAGCATCAGAGTAAGACCAGGAGAATCCACCAAAAGCTTGACGGACAGATGGACAGCCCAGTGTGTAGAAGTGGGAAATGGAGCCTCGGAGAAAGACAAAGTACGAGCATTCCTGAACGCACTCGACAAAAACCATCCCCTGTACTACAGGCTCTTCTCCAAAAACCTTGAGACGCTGCAAGATCTCCGAAAATATCAGAAGGAGTGAATCACATTGGAGGAAATTAAGGAGCAAGCAACTCAGGGGAAGGAGACCATTCTGAAGCAGGTCCATTCGATAAATAATCTATCACTCGAAGAACGCGATCAGGCAATGAACAATCCATCTGGGGATCCCTCAAAGAGAGAAAGGCAAAATGACAATGGCAGGTATGACAACGAGGGTAAATTTGGTGACGGCAAGTACCACGACAACAGAAAGTACAATGACAGCAGAGGAGCCAGTTCACGAGGAGAATTCGAAGGAAACAACACCCAACGAGGGCAAGAGGGAGGAAGAAAGTTTGGAACACCTCGGACAGGATTCCCTGCTTTCCAAAACAGGAAGCTCCCAAAGCTATGTGTATCCATCGAGGAAGCTCTTCGGATCATCGAACAATCCGAGTTTGCAAGCGAAATGAGGTATCCGAGGAGTAGGGGTAATCAACCCAAGCATACTACGAATTCCAGGGATTACTGCCAATTCCATAAATTCTATGGACATACAACATAGGACTGCGTCACAGCACAGGATCAAATCTATTTCTTCATCACCAGGGACAAGTTCAAGCACCTCTTGGAGCTACCAAAGCCACCCCCGAACCAACCTCAACCGAAGGAGGAGCCAAAACACGAGGCATATGTCATAACAATCGATCGAAACATCCCGAGGTTCAGCGACTGCAACTCCATAGTCCACGCAGACATCTGTAGGCGAGGCCCCGAAGGAATCCAGACGGACCGAATCCATAAAAGAGACTTCGAGGGAAAGGAAATATTCAGTGTAGCGATGAAAGAGCATCTCGAGGAGTGGCAGAAGCAACCAATTTTCTTTTCCGTGGCGGATATCCCTAATGAAGGAAGATCGCACAATGATCCCCTAGTCATTACATTGCACATCGAAAAGACGGTTATGTCCAGAATACTGGTAGACCCAGGAAGCTCCGTAGACATACTCTTCGGACGAACATACGATAAGCTACTCGGAAAGAATATTGCCTTGGTACCCTCTTCGTACAACATATACGGCTTCAATGGAAAACCCTCGACGCCAAGAGGAGAGCTATCACTAATGATCCACGTGGGGAGTCTGGAACGACCAACATCATTCTGTGTGGTCGACATAGAATCTCCTTACAATGCCATCATGGGAAGACCTTGGTTGCACAACATCATGGGAGTAGCCTCCACACTACATCGAAGAATCAAATTCCCTACCCCACTTGGAATCGCAGAAATACCAGGTGACCCAACCGAAGCTCGTGTGTGCAACGAGATAGATGTCCAAGCAAGGGAACATCCAAGAAAGGATTGCCCGAGTCAGAACAAGCACCCAAAGATTACAGATTCTTGCATAAGGGAATTCATAGAAGAAGTCGAAGCAGGGATGGCAGACATGGCCATAAAAATACAACAACCTACTGTTGATGGTGGTTTTTGGCGAGGAGGTCACAGGAGTAATTTCGCATCAAACTCTGGCATCCTGGAATAGCTCAAGAAAAGGTATGAATTTATTTTATAGTAGGGATAAGATATTTAAATTACCATTAGCTGTATTTTTGATGTCTCACGACCCTAGCCTAGTAGCATGGTCAATATCCCTAGCCTATACGATAAAATACCTACGCATACGCATTAACCTGGCCCATGCCCGAGCCAAACCTTAGGCCATTCACGCCACTAGCAAGGGAGGGGTATACACGGTCATCATCTTGGCCTATGGCCTAAGCCTAACCTCGCCAACACTTTGGCCTTTCGCTCTCGTGGCCTAGCTTAGCCTGCCATTAGCTTTGGCCATCTTCCTCTTGGCCTAAGCCTTGCCCCGCCAAAGCCTAGTCACGCTGTCCACATTCCTTGGCTCTTGGCCTAAGCTTAACCCCGCCAAAGCCTAATCCCTCCATTGTCCTTCCTTGGCTTGTGGCCTAGCTTAGCTCCCGCCTAGCTTAGCCCGCCACTAGCTTTGGCCATCCTCCTTGTGGCCTAGCTTAGCTCCCGCCTAGCTTAGCCCGCCATTAGCTTTGGCCATTACCCTCTTGGTCTAAGCCTAGTCCCACCTAGCTTAGCCCGCCATCAGC